>WBZZ01003415.1:75000-80000 GCA_019918135.1 Paulinella micropora
GCCATAAATTCCCAGTCACGGGAAAACCGGCCAAATTTCACGGAATTTCCATGAAAATAATCCATAACTTTAAATGGTTACTACAATCGCAATAAAGGGATCGGGTTAACGCTATTAATGTGGGAGGTTATTCAATATGGATACTACAACAATGTGTAATCTGCATCCTAGAAACCTTCACCACTCCGGTGTACGGTTAAGTGTAAAATATAGGTTTTCAAGGCTCTATGGGATTTAAGCTTCCAAGCTTGTCCTCATATTCCTTAATCCTAATACAACATTAAAACCGGAAGTATTATTCTAAACCGGAAATGTAATAAGAATTCATCTTAAAAACATTTAATAACAAGGAATCACTTCCCAGAGTGAATTCCCGTAAAAGCCAATAGCGTAAAAACGATGTAGTATACCGTGGGTGTTATATAGCACCCCTTCCCCCTCCTTTGAGATCGCTCGATCTCAATTCCAGGAGTAATACCAACGGAGACTACATCTCGTATAATCTCGTCAGTACCGGCAAATACTGGGGAATCGTAGCCGTTTGTCCACAATTCCAAGAGCCATCCGTGCTCGACCCTCGGCATAATCATACCAAGAGCCATCCAACAGAGTATAGGCTTGTGCTTCATGTGGGCTAAGTTCCAAGACTTAATATTGCCCGAAGATCGTGAACTGACACTCGACCAGTCCACGTCCTCAATCCTACGCGCGCGATTTTTCCCGAAGCCACAGTCCCATAGTCTGATCGACCACCAATCAGACCCTGTCTAATCCGTCAAATGTGAATGGTGCCTTGGCTCGAGATCTGAATTGACCGAATCCCAAAGTCCAAATCTTAAAACGACGATGGTTCCCCTCCCTTGTACTGCGTCCGTTAAGTTTTACAGTTGAGTAGGCCCCTCAGTACGTATTTCCCCACACATATGATCGATGTGCGCCCAGCTTCCCTCCCGATCCGAATTCCCTTACTTCAGGCTCTGGTGTTTCTTCCCACGCACCGTCTCCGTCGCGTGTGCACCTCCGATCAGCCTTAAGTCCATCCCGCTCTCCTTGAGCACGTCCCAGACCTTCTGTGGGATCTGTCCGTCGTGTAGCTCGAAGGGGTAATCCAACACTCCCCTCGGCCACGCCGAAATTGTCCATGCCTCATGATCCCTGTCACACTTCCGTGTGGCCGGATCTATTTTAGCATCCCAAACTTCCCTGTTTGCAGAGTCCCACCACAACGGGACATACTCGCGGTACATCCGGTTTTCCACCGTGTCATTATCCCAAGACCGGTAAAACTGTAGCATAGGAGGAAGGTTCCTAAGTGCACTCTCCCACGATCGAGTCTTCCTCGAGTCCTTAGCCAGACCCACCACCTTCATCACAAAGAGAACATCCTTATCCCCCTTGGTAACGAATCTGGTTGGGGGCCTGACCAGATAGAACTGATCCAATACCCACGTCATTCCCAGTACCTTATTAACCTCCTTCCATTTCTTGTGCTGGGCTTCCACCTGCGAGGGCACCGGCTCCTCCAGTTCCGTCTGCACATCCGTCCTTCTACGTTTACCCGGTTTACTCCCCGGTTCAGAAAAGATCAGATCATTCTCCGCCGCCCTCTTAGCAGCCTCCGTGGGTGGCTTGCGACTCGATACTGACCCCTTTTCCCCGGTCTCGGGCTTTTTAGGGATTACCGGGCCCGTGCCCTCCTCGGAGCTCCGTGCCTGTCCCTTCCCCTGGCCCCTTCCGTCCCCGGGTTTACCACTATCGGGTTCCTTATCCGTCCCCAACTTAGGAGGGTCCTGAAACTCCCCCTTGTTCCTGACGAGCGCTTCTTGGAGCGTCTCGTTTTCCATGAGGAAAGGATCGTACTTAATGAGGCGTCGAACATTTACAATCTTGTTCTCCCCCCTGCCTCTGATCCGATTGTTAAAAGGCCCCGTCTGTTGTACCACCTGATAAGGCCCCTTCCAATGTACAAACATCTTAGAAGATATGCCCTTCGGTACCTGTGGGTAATACATCATGACGATGTCCCCTGGCTTATACGTTACCATGGACAAGTCCTGCTCCAAGGGCTCCTTGCCCAGCTTGCGAGCCTGTTCCGCTAGCCTCGCCTGTCTTACCGCTTGCATCGCCTCCATTGAGACGCGCATGCGGACCCCCCAGAGCTCGTCCTCATCCATCGCCAGCCCAGGCCCATCCTGGTAAACCAAGTGTTGATGCATCACCGGTTCCTGTCCAAACACCACCTGGTACGTGGATCTACACTCCGCCCCCGCCCCAAGGGCTTTCGATGGCATCGCATTCATTGCGAACACAAAGCTCGGGACCACCTCCTTCCACAAGAGCTGACTCTTCTTGCAGTAGGCCCTCAGAGCCGACTTGAGTGGTCTGTGGATCCGCTCAAGCTTGCCATTCGCCCTCGGGTTGTATGGCGTTACATACTGCCAGTGAACCCCGTAGAACTTTGCGAGCCTTTCCATAAGCTCGTTGTCAAAAGCTGGCCGCTTATCCGAGCAGATCGTCTTCGGGACCCCCACCATACACAGGACTCGATCGATCAGCTCCCTGGCTGTCGTCTCCGCCGTTGTGTCTGGCACCGGGATCACCCATACGTAATTGCTCGCCCTGTCGATGACCGTCAACAAGAATTTATCCTTCGCCGGCCCCACCGGCGGCAATGGTCCCACGTGGTCTACATGCAGGAACTCAAAGAGCCTTTCCAGCAATGTAAAGTTCCCCACCGGGATCTTTCCCTCCATGGATGGACCCTCTTGTTGATCAAACAGGTCGTACAGCCTTTGACTCTTTCCTTCACAAACCGATCCATCCCCTCCCACCACCTTTTGATAATCCACTGCGTCCTCTGCACCCCCGGGTGATTAACCAACTGGACCACGTGCGACGCCACGTAAATCATCTGTCTCAGTTTGGCCGGGACCCATAAAACCCACCTCTCCTGGTTATTGGCCGTCTCTGCCGCCTTGCCTTTGTACCATAAGAGACCATCCCTCCATGCCAACGTCTTGAGCTGTGTCCGGATCCTATCCGTCAGCAACAGCTCATCTTCCGCCAAGAAGTACTGGATCAAGTCCTTGTACTCCTCGTCGGTCCTCTGGCATTGTCTCCAAGCCTCCATAGATGCAATGCGCACTGTCCCGTCCTCTACCTGGACGCCCTCATACAGCCTGGAATCCGGCCCCAACCTCTCCGCAGCCTCCACCGGCTCGGCTGAGGTCTCCTCTGTCTCGAGGGCCGTCTCCACGCCCGGGTCTTCTACGTAGGTGCGGACGGCAGGTGCCGCATGTGCCTGGCAACAGTAGCACTCATGCTCCGCCTTATCCTCATCCCACATCGCGGCCTTATCGGCCTCGTACTCCTTAAGGCGTTGCATGGCCTCCTCCGCAAAGTGCTCGTCACAGCACTCCGCTCGGCCTACTTCCCGTTCCAACTGAGCCGTCATGACTCTCCTATATTCCGCCCTCTTAGCTTCCACCAGCTTAGGCTCCTTCCGGCTAGCCCTCGGGTGAGCCTGATTGGCATAGAAGATCATATTCGCCGGTAAGACATCCTTCATGTCCTTCCTCAGAGCCAAATCCTCAAACTCATCCATCTGCTGCATAGCAGCTAGACACGCGGATGGCGTGGAGTAATTGACACTAGATAATGAGTCGGCGACAATGTTCTTCTTGCCGGGCAGATATTTGACAGTGAAGTCATAGCACGATAGCAAAGCCTGCCATCTGGCCAACCGGCCCGTGCAATCATTCGTCATTAATCACAGCAGGTTCTGTTGATCCGTTCTTACAACGATATCCCGTGACACCCACAAGTACTCACTGAGCCTTATAAAGGACCAGACCACCTCCAAGGCCTCCCTCTGCCTCGTACAGTAGTTCTGTTCGGCCTTATTGAGCCTCCGGCTCAAATACATAATCGGCCTCAGGACTCCGTGACTATCGTACTGCTGTAAGATCGCCCCGACCGCGTACTTAGACGCATCGGTGTCTAGCACATACTGTTTGTCAACATCCTGCATCATCAAGATGCAGTCCTTATTGAATTTGGGATCACGAGTTAACATTTCCCTAATGAACTCGAACGTCTCCTCCTGTTTAGGCGTCCATTCCCTCATATAGCCCTTCAAGTACAGCTCCCGCAACGGTTTAACTGTGTCCGACCAATTCGGAAAGAACTAACTATAATATTGCGCCAACGCAATAAAGGATAACAACTCCGACCGCCTCTGAGGCCGCTTAATCCCGTCCACAGCCTCCCTTTTCTTAGCAGCGATCGCAGCCATGTATATGTAATATATATAATATTACCTTTATGTTATTTGATTTTTACTTTTATTTTTCTCCTTTATTTTTTATTTTACTCTATCTTATTTTATTTTAATACTCTATCTTATTTTATTTTATTTTAATAATCAATCTATTTTTATTTTATTTTTATACTAATATTTTTAATTTTTTAATAATTTAATTTTCATTACTATTAATAATTTGAGAAGTATGTCAACATCTAGTTAAATCAATATCTCTTGAGCTAACGATTTGTATGGATGACCAGAAGTTAAGTTATTAACCTCATTAAATCGAAGGCCTAGGCCTAGTAGTAGTAGAAGTAGTATAATCGGCAAGCAGTTCCCTTTACGGAAACTACTCCTAAAGACAAACCAGAAGCAGGACTACTGGGATGACTTACTTCAAGCTAAATAAAATAATCTATACATACTGAAAGTACAAAATTCCTAAACTAAGCACAAGTCTCAGGATCCAAGAAGCCTCCATTAACAAGATTGGATTTATTGACGAAACCGATGGGTCTTCAGGTGGCACCTGATGCGGATAACTTAAATTGCAACTTTTCGGTCAAATTGGAGGATTTAGGCCCGTTCGGGTTCTATTTCAGGCTAAATTTTGAGTTACCAAATGGTCCCGGCGCATAAGACATAAAAAACGAGTCACCGCCACCAAGCCCTATTTTTCCGTTCGAGTGAAAAG
>WBZZ01003415.1:82500-85000 GCA_019918135.1 Paulinella micropora
AGAAGCTGGGAAAGGCTTGGGCACGCCAAAAATTTGGCGATCCTCTCTACAAGGACATCAGTGCTTTGGGTGTTTTGAAGGAAAAAGAAACCAAGCACAAAAAAAGCACTTGTTACACTCCACTTTGACAAGCAGGACTATTTCTTCTTTGACAAGCAGGACTATTTCTTCTTTTCCAATCTTTGCGACCCCAGCCCGACCATGCCGGGTCAGACCTGCATTTCGTCAATGCTGCGGGAGAAGAGGTCAAAGGTGAGGTTTCAGATGAGGAGGAGGAGGAACACCCAAACCCTCAACCCGAAGTGAAAGATGCAGTTCCCCAGGAAGACGAAGACAGTGCTGAGGAAGAGGGAGGTGAAGAAGAAAACCTTCCCTCGTACAATCCGTGTCCATATTCACAAGAAGAAGTAGATGGGGAGACGGCCAAACTATTGGCCAATGATATGAAGTGGAACGTGAGTCCACATGTGGTGGATTGGGGAGCTGGTCGCCCTGTACATAAGGCCAAGACCACCTTGGCACACGATGCGGGACCCTGCATGTAAGCTCTTTCACCCTTCTCCCCTCTGCGCTCTCACTTCCAAAAAAAAATCCAGTCAACCTCACATTCACCATGACTTTTTGAATGGTTTTCTTTTTGTTCTTTTTTCGGTGCAGACGGGCTTCCGGGGGATGAATTTGGTAACATAATGGGGTGCAATCGGTTCGATGCTATCTTGAAAAATTTGAGGCTAGGCCCCCCTGCAAATGAAGAGGACCCTTTTTTGCCAGTTCGTTTATTCATGCAGGAAGTGGATGCCACAGCAAGTAAAGCCATAGTCCCGGGCAACGTTCTCGTGGTAGATGAGAGTATGGGTCAATTTACGGGGGTGTGTATGCCAGGCCAAATGGTTGTCCCCCGCAAGCCTATTCCTGTTGGCAGAGAATATCATACCGTGTGTGATGTTGAAACAGGCATATGCATAGGCATGGAATGTGTGGAGGGTAGGGATAGGGATAGGCTAAAAGAATTAGTAAATGAGTTTGGAGTCACTACTGCTACTACTTTGCGCCTAACAAAACCATGGTGGGGGAGTGGTCGAATTGTTGTTGGTGATTCGTGGTTTGCTTCTGTTAAGACTGCTACTGAAGTGAAGAAGAGGGGGTTAGATTTTGTAGGCCAGGTGAAGACTGCGCATTCAGGGTTTCCCAAAATGCTTTTGTGGAGTCAGAGGGGTCCTAAGAAAGGCGATTTAGCTTCAGCCACATGCATGCATGAGGGGGTGGAGCTGCTTGCAATCAATCAAAACGATCACAACCAGCAGCAAATTATCGCAACTTGCTCACAACTTTGCCTGGCAAACCCAGAGAGGCCCGTTTTAGTGTCAATGATCATCGGGTTCCCCGCTGTGAGGCTGTGGCCCTTTATTATTCTGCTTTTAATGCAGTTGATGTATTCAATGCCGTGCGCCACGGGTCCTCTTCCCTCAATCTCACCCTTGGAATGCAGGATTGGAAGAGGGCCGATTTAATGATTTTGCTTGATTTCATTATCACGAATGCCTTCCAACATTTTATTTTTTTAGTCAGTCTGTTTTGTCCAAGTATGTAGCATCAAAAGGAACTACCAGGCCTGGGTATTTCAAACTTTTGCTTGCAGACTCCATCAATTTGCATGGTAATGAGGGTAATTCTATCCCTGCCCTCACAGCCTGCCCCCAGCCAGCCTAACATGCAGGATAGCTTTGCACCATGCATGCAACTCCTCAAATACCCACAGGTACCCATGGCAGACAAAATGAGAAAGAAAAGGGAGCTAGGGAATAACTATAACGAAGGTTTGGAGAGGTCAAAAAGACGTCAATGTGTCGTTTGTCTGCATGCCTTTTCAGAGAAGAAGGTATCTTACACTATGTTTTATTGTGCTACCTGTGGGCCAGATGTGCCGCTGTGTGTGTGTGTGGGGGGGGGGGGGGGCGGGGGCGGGCGAACATGTCACTCGTGGCACAAACAGCACGGAATTCCTCAAAAAAATGTAAAACGCAGTCGTATTAATCAATCTGACTCTTAATGACCTTGTGGTTGCCAGGTGGCAACTCAGCTGAAAATCATCTTCAAAGGGGGGGCGGCAGACAATGGACATTGGGCACTAAAAACTTTTGTAATAAATTTTATTTTATTTTAATACTTGAAAATGAAAGAAATAGCTGTATTATGAATAAATTTCACGATTTTATTATTTTTTTCTTTTTCTGAAGTATTTGAAATCCGGTTGCAACATCGTGCAACCATGCACCATCGTGCAACCATGCACATGCACTTAAACAGTATGTATGTGCATGTATGTATGTATGTATGCATTCATGTATGTATGTATGTATGTATGTATATGTGCTTGCATGCATGCATGTATGCATGTAACTTGATACAATACTATGATTTCGGCGCGCGTCCGGTAAGGTTTTCACATGATTCTGGATGATAATATGATCTTATTCAATATTATTCAATGAGTATTATA
>WBZZ01003415.1:92500-97827 GCA_019918135.1 Paulinella micropora
AACGAAACAGCGTGCCTGGCACAGTAGTGCAGAATACAACAGAAACGAAGGGCAAACTACAACAGACACGAATGCTCGCAATAACTTACGAAATGCACTCTCATTCTGTATTGGCAAAAATCGAGGAATGAAACCGGGCGGGCGGCTGTGCGCTGGCCAGTATTGCACCAAATCCTGCTCACTGTCCTCCGATCCTATCAGCTGAACTAAAGAGACACTTGTATCAAAGGACTCTTGAGCGCCAACTTAATGATAAGACTTTCAACGAGACTGAGTTTGGTAAGGAGCTTGTGAAGATCGATTCGGAGCTGAGGGAGAAGGATTGCAAGCTTCCACGCACGCTGCCTATCTCTGAAACAACGAAACAGCGTGCCTGGCACAGTAGTGCAGAATACAACAGAAACGAAGGGCAAACTACAGCAGACACGAATGCTCGCAATAACTTACGAAATGCACTCTCATTCTGTATTGGCAAAAATCGAGGAATTGTAGGCATCACCCCCTGATAGCATGTAAAAAGTACCTTTTCCTGGTGACAGGTGCACCAGCTTGTTTTTCAGTATTATTTGTCCGGATTGGACCTGATGCCATTTTATTCCTGGTCTGTTGCCGTTTTCCTTTTTTGCTTCACTGAGCTAATACAACGAGACATCATTCTCATTCTTGAGGACTGACACTGTTTGGTTGTATTACCGACTTTTTACGAGCTATCGTTGGGGGCATTACATTTGGAGTCCACATCACTAGGGTGATTTCTTTCTGCTTTGCCACACAGGCAACAGAGTGAATTTTCACTGACCTGTCTCACACGGGGACGTCAGACGAAAACAAATACTCCAACACAGCTCCCTCATAACTCTTTCACAAAACAAATAATTTGATTGGTCTCAAGCAGGTGTCTCGTACCCTCTAGCCCAATCAGTATCTGTGTGCTCACAAGGAGACATCAGATACAAACTCTCTGTCGTTCTTGCTGTTCTCACACAGAGACCAAGAAGAAGGAGGTGGACAGAAGAGTGAAGGAACACACACAAAACACAAACAAGCATATGGACAGGAGCACAACACTCTACCCTTCTAGTTTGTGCATTTATCTGCATTATCTCACACATACGTCAGAGTATTTTTGCAAATCTCTGATCGTTTTCTAAAGGTAGGTCTGAGAACCTATCCGACCGACTGTCGACTTCTCAAGGAGAGCTTTTCTACCTTCTCTATTACTATCTGTGTGTAGGTCCAAGTGCCTCATACTAGATACAATATAGAAAAGAAGGAGGAGAAAGTAATCTGAGTAAGGAGAACAAGAAATCGGAGAAAGTCTCAAAGACTATTTTTCTCAAACAAAAACAAACATACAAACAGTGTTTCATAGCGGACAGGGAATCTTATCCTACCCTCTCTATTAGTTTCTCTCTTCACTAGTCAATCGACTGAAGGAGGAACAGAACACAAACGAACAAAAACCAAACATAGGAGCTGACACTGTCCTCCTGTTGATCACTACTACGACATCATGTCGACAGAGACCGCCGAAGTGAGTGAATTCTCGGAGGCAGATCAAAGAAGAGAAGAAGAAGAAGCAGGAGGAGGAGGAGGAGGAAGAGGATTGAATGAAGGAGGAGGAGGAGGATTGAATGAAGGAGGAGGAGATGAAGGAGTAGGAGGAGGAGTAGAAGAGGGCTGGGATGATGAAGGAAGATATGGAGGAGACGAAGATGAAGGAGGATTTGAACAAGAAGAGACGGGAGGAGGAGGAGCATATGGTAATCCCTTACCACCTGCCTACACGGGAGGAGGAGGACGAAAAATGATCGACTTGATTCATAGTGATGGAGAGGAGATCACAGTGGAGGAACAACAGTGGGTGCAAGACCACTATGACCTCACTAAAAAAGAGTTTGATAACAAGATGGGGGTAGAGAAGGATACCTATGTGTGGATCCCTCAGGATCAAAGAAGAGAGAAATGTCGTGCTAAAAACGATGTCTATATCCTATTATCAAACACAGCACAGCTCCTCGGCAAACTGGTCTCTGATCCAGAAGAGAGAAAGAAGATACAGCATATCAAGTTTGGGGACACACACACCCACCTTGAATTACTCGATGCTATCTTTGGGGTGTACACTCAAACCCTGATTTGGGAACGTACATACGGCCCACGATGTGAGGGTTACCTCCAGTACACAAACCCAAGAGCAACGGCCAGATTCCTCGCGACTGGTCAGGAGGCAGTCGATGTAACAAAAATGAAGACCAATCTGGGTTCGAAAAACTCGAGTGGTATATTTCATTTTTTTACAATGGAAATAAAGGCCTTGGAGGAGGGGAAGGCAGAGATGGAAAAAAGCATTAAGGCAGCAGGAGAAACTCATCCTGTGATTGATGAGTTAGAGAAGACCGACAGAGTTCTGACCAAGATCAGACTGTTGATGGGTGCGTTACTGCACAAGGAGGCATGGAAGAGATGGATTCCTACCAAGGATCACTCTGTCCTTAAATCACTTAGTAACGCACCACCGGTCGCCAACAAAGCAGGTGTTGACCAATATGTGGAGAAATATAATTTTCTCAGATCTGCTTCTGAATTGGTGGCCTTTATCACTCATGCTCAAAAGCTGGTGATATCTGAGAAGAAGAAGAAGGCGAAAGAGAATGAGGAGTTCGAGAAGACGATGAGACTGGAAGAATGAAAGCAAAAGTGAGTGGTGCAAAGACACACCCTCCGACATATTTGACCCCACCAGCTCCTGCCCCACCAGCCCCTGCACCCTCGGGCTCAACTACGGTGGTGGTCACAAACACGGAGAAGAAGGACAGACAGAACATCATAAATGCCTTCAAGGGGAAGAAAGGAGGAGTGGCAAGTCTCATGCTATATGCCAAGACGAGCTCAGACAAAGACTCTGATGCGTCGCTTTTGAGCAAGCTCAAAGAGATCAATGCCTGCATGAAGGCTTTTCCTTGCGACGAAACGCAGGAATACGAGGCCCTTGTTACTGTTTTTGACCAATCTCTAGTCTCGGAGGGATTTGATCTGACACAGTACAAGTTTTTGAGAAAGAAGGAGGAGATTAAGAGAAACAATGCAACAGGCCTAGACGCTCAGTGTGAACTGGCGGTGGCCACACTCATTTCATATTTTCAATCTCATGGATACCAGCATCTCTGCACTGGTACTCTCATAGGATTTGAAATCTTTGAGACAGTGGCGATGAGTTTGAGGAGTGCTGTTGGCTTGGCGGCGACCCTTACGGAGGTAGTTTCCTCCTATGGGCTATTCTATGGCCGCAAGTCGATCATCCTCTATTTCTTTTCGGCATTACACACAGTTAACCCGAGTAAGCTTACTCAGCTCATACAACAATGCTCGACGTTTAGCTCAGTGAAGTCCAAGAACTTCCTCGAGACACACGTGTTCGAAAATACGGTTCAAAGCGTTGCTCCGTCAGCACTGTTTCAAGAAGTGATGAGTGCATGCTCAAACATGGACTCGCTCACGGAGGCACATACGGCACAGGCAGGCGGTGTACCTGTTGGCGCACAAGCCACGTACACAAACAGAGTTGCCGGTTGGAAGAGACAGAGAGAGCCAGACCTGAAGACCGCATGTTGGAGGTGGTTCGCGGGCTTGCAGTGTAAGGCACAGATGGAGAACAGAGACTGCTCTTTCAATCATGATAGGCAGAACCCAACAGCAAGGGCAAATTTTCTGAGCAGGACGGAAGGCAAGGAACCGGGCCTTTTGAATATGCTTCAGATTGCCGCTGTGAACGAAGGTTGGTATGCCAATATGTGTGCTGATGAGGAGTTACGAGAGGCAATTATTACCTACATGAAGAGGATGAAGGAGAAGAAGGAGGAAAGGGAGAGACAAAAGAACTTAAAGGCCTCTCAAAGAGGACGAGAAGGAGGAGCAGGAGCAGGAGGACGAGGAGGAGGAGGAGGAGGAGGACGAGGACGAGGAACATGGAGAGGAGCCTCGAGGTGGCAGGGAACCCCTCAGAGAGGAAGAGGAGGAGGTCGGGGATATACCCCTTATGGAGGGAGAGCTGTTCGAGCTCCAGCCCCCCCACCCAGAGGAGGAGAAGGCTCGTGGGCAAGCTCCAACCCAAATTTCGGTCGAGCTCAGGCCTACAACACTGCCTCGGAGACCGATACGTCATCCTACCCGGACACTACTCAATGTAATCGTTTCGAGGTGGTGGAATGACTGGAGGGGAAGAAGAGAGGAAGGAGAAGACTGTGAAGTTTAACCCTAAAGTCACAGTGCTTTCTAATGCTGTTGTGCAGACTGGGCCAACGCTTCCTCTATGTGAAAACAAAGATGTGGGTACACAGAGACTGCAGCCCCAAGGTAGTCTCATACCCGTTCATACAGCACGGTTACCAATGATAACTGATGCAAATAGGAAGGCGAGACTTGCGATGGAGGCGAGGAGGCCAATGGCAGATGTATCGCCTCGGCCAAGCAAACAACCACGAACAGACTCAATGTCTACGGTCGCGGCGGGTGGCGAGCAAAAAGACAATGTGTGTACTCAAGTACCACAAGACAATGTCGCTCAAATAGTAAACGCACCAGTACCGCAGAATAATAAAAATGTTAATGAGGTGAAGCAGGAGGAGAAGAAGGAGGAGTTGAAAAACTTAGAGACAAGACTCCAAAATTTGGAACGTAAAGTTCTTGTTCTCGCAGCCAATATACACAGGCCCGATGCTCTGTGTTATACGGAACTTTATTGTGAAACATTGAAGACAATATTAAAAGTTGGTAATGATACGATGGCGAATATTAATATTGTCGGCAGGAAGTTTTTTTAATCGATACCGGGACTGGGTGGACGGAAATATGAAAAAGTCAACGGGCACTCTCAAAGGAGTGAGCAGCCGGACGGATATCACGGGAATCATCACACTGACCTTTAAGTTGAAATCCGCACGAGTATACCGTATGGACCTCTATGTCGTCCCCGGTTACCACGGGTCAATATTACTATCGTATGACCAATTGGCTACGATGGGGGCTGTGATTGATTGCGCCGCACGGCGAGTGATATATGGAGTAAAAAGAGGAGAAGAGAACGATATTGATCCCTTCAACGCTACTGACTCTTATGAGGCTTATGAGCTGAGTCTAGCGACGGATCACAAAAAGATGGCCATCGCACATGAGGCACTTGAGGTGTACGTTCACCCCCATGTCGTAAGACCGGATGAACTGTCCTGGACCGACAATTGGGAATCCCAAGTGTGCACTGTCACAGTTCCGACATTCCATTGGGACAAAAAGTCTATTGATGACTTAATCGAGAAGCGAAAGGAGGA
>WBZZ01003416.1:0-5000 GCA_019918135.1 Paulinella micropora
CTCACGGAGGCACATACGGCACAGGCAGGCGGTGTACCCGTTGGCGCACAAGCCACGTACACAAACAGAGTTGCCGGTTGGAAGAGACAGAGAGAGCCAGACCTGAAGACCGCATGTTGGAGGTGGTTCGCGGGCTTGCAGTGTAAGGCACAGATGGAGAACAGAGACTGCTCTTTCAATCATGATAGGCAGAACCCAACAGCAAGGGCAAATTTTCTGAGCAGGACGGAAGGCAAGGAACCGGGCCTTTTCAATATGCTTCAGATTGCCGCTGTGAACGAAGGTTGGTATGCCAATATGTGTGATGATGAGGAGTTACGAGAGGCAATCATTACCTACATGAAGAGGATGAAGGAGAAGAAGGAGGAAAGGGAGAGACAAAAGAACTTAAAGGCATCTCAAAGAGGACGAGAAGGAGGAGCAGGAGCAGGAGGACGAGGAGGAGGAGGAGGAGGACGAGGACGAGGAACATGGAGAGGAGCCTCGAGGTGGCAGGGAACCCCTCAGAGAGGAAGAGGAGGAGGTCGGGGATATACCCCTTATGGAGGGAGAGCTGTTCGAGCTCCAGCCCCCCCACCCAGAGGAGGAGGAGGCTCGTGGGCAAGCTCCAACCCGAATTTCGGTCGAGCTCAGGCCTACAACACTGCCTCGGAGACCGATACGTCATCCTACCCGGACACTACTCAAGGTAATCGTTTCGAGGTGGTGGAATGACTGGAGGGGGAAGAAGAGAGGAAGGAGAAGACTGTGAAGTTTAACCCTAAAGTCACAGTGCTTTCTAATGCTGTTGTGCAGACTGGGCCAACGCTTCCTCTATGTGAAAACAAAGATGTGGGTACACAGAGACTGCAGCCCCAAGGTAGTCTCATACCCGTTCATACAGCACGGTTACCAATGATAACTGATGCAAATAGGAAGGCGAGACTTGCGATGGAGGCGAGGAGGCCAATGGCAGACGTATCGCCTCGGCCAAGCAAACAACCACGAACAGACTCAATGTCTACGGTCGCGGCGGGTGGCGAGCAAAAAGACAATGTGTGTACTCAAGTACCACAAGACAATGTCGCTCAAATAGTAAACGCACCAGTACCGCAGAATAATAAAAATGTTAATGAGGAGAAGCAGGAGGAGAAGAAGGAGGGTGACGAGCCCACGTGGCCGCGTTCACTGGCTGAAGTGAAGAAATGTTTACGGACTTTATTCGAAAATAATAAGCCGTATACTATTATCCTGCCATATAATGAGAACGCGATATGGGCGCAGGAAATAAGGGACCGGCTTATTGATCATCCTATACCGGTACCCTCTCGCAAGCAACAGCTAGTGGTGGCTTGTCGTATGGGAACTCGTGAGCAGAGCAGTGCATACAAGCGGAAGCTCAGAGACCTCGACAAGTTGAAATTGATACCGCAAGCATTCACATGCTTTGATGGTTTTTACACCCGTAAAGCTCCTTTGCAATACGCGAGACTCATTGACATGCTGGTGGAGCTCGGTAAAGATGATGAGCCGGACACGGTCACGTATGAAAAGACGGGCCTAGATGATGTCTCGGAAGAGGACTTAGGCTTGGAGGAAGACAGAGAACCCCTCAAGCAGCATAAGCAGATGTCTGATGAAGATTTTCAAGAGGCGGCGCGGAAAATATTGGAAGGAGTAGGCAAGGAGAAGGAGAAGGAGCTTTTAAAAGCCAAATTAGAGGCGAACAAGGAAATTTTTGACCCTCCACATGCAGGTGGTGTCAAGCCTGAAGATTTCACTGCGGTTATTTACAAAATACCGGGTGCGGAGCCGTCACCGGCACCACGAAGGGCGAATTTGAGTATACATGAGGCGAAGATAGCGGAGGAGCTAGCAAGACAGCTGCTCAATGAGGACTTTATTGAGAGATCAACATCCTCAATAGTCTCACAACCGAGAATAGTGCCGAAGCCAGGAGGAGAATGGCGCCTGACAGTTAACTATGCTCGTGTTAACAAGGTGCTGGAGGAAGAGAGAAATCCTCTCCCGACATTAGAAGAAGGAAGGAGATTACTGCGGAATGCAAAATTCTATTCGGTCATTGACCTTAAGAATGGCTTCTGGCAGATACCACTGGAGGAAAAGTCCAGATGGCTGACGGCGTTTGTGGTGGGTATGGAAATATACCAATGGAAAGTGCTTCCGATGGGCCTCAAGCAAGCCCCAGGACTTTTCCAGAAGGCGATGCAGAAGATGTTGAGCAGTCAGTACGATGATTTGTCTGACGGTGGCTTTATGAGAAGGCGAGGACAGAAGGCGGGAGAATATGCATTTTGCTATATCGATGACATTATCGTATACTCTAACACAATGGAGGAGCATATCGATCATTTGTCCGATATATTCAGGCGCATCGGAGCTTTTGGCCTGAAGTGCAATCTAAAGAAGTGTCAACTTGCTAAGACGAGTGTGACATACTTAGGGTACGAGATCTCCCATAATCGAGTCTCGATATCCAAAGAGAAGAGGGAGGAGATTATGAATCGACCGATACCGAAGAACCGCACTGCATTGCACTCATTCCTTGCGATGGCGCAATACTATAGCCAGTTTATACCCGATTGGGGTGCAACACGGGCTAAAGTGGAGAAAATGATAGATTTTGGAGACTTTGAGAAGTGGGACGAAGAGGCTTTGCAAGCGTTTCATGCGCTCAAAGATCTCATTTACAAAGACCCGAAAGACGGAGGACTGGTGTTAACGATGCCAGACTTTACGAAACAATTCGTAGTCGATACAGACGCATCTAAGTTTGCGATTGGGGCTGTATTACAACAAGAGGATGAGGAGAAGAAATTACGCCCAATCATGTTTATTAGTAGGAAGTTGTGTGCGGCGGAGAGAAACTATTGCACAAGGCAAAGAGAGGCGTTGGCGGTAGTATGGGCCCTCAAGAGGCTCAGAGAGTATTTGTGGGGAGGACCTCAATTTACTGTCAGAACTGATCATCATAACCTGTTATGGTTGATGAATCATGAACAGACGGGACGGCTGGCGCGGTGGCAAGCGTTCTTGTCTTGTTTCGATTTTACAATGGTCCATCTACCGGGAAAGCGAAATGTGGTCGCTGATAGCCTCTCTAGGCTAGAGTTTAACTCAGAAGTATCGGCGTTGGTGTCCACGGTGGAGATGGAAGACTTGTCCACTGACAAGGTGTATGAGGTCAGCCACATTGAGGCGATGGAGATGGCGAGTGGAGTCCGATATGACCGCACAGGTCTACGGTACAGTCCACAAGGCCCGGATCACGGGATATGTTGTGAGCTACATACCCAGGAGGACGCTGAGTGGTCCTATGAGGTATATGAGAATGCGAAGGCGAACATAAGAGAGGAAGAGGAGACGCAGGAAGTTTATGCGGAGCCTTCTCAAGAGCGGAGAAGTGACCTAGACAATGACCCGGAAAGAATCGGGGTACGGCTAGAAGATGGTACTATCCATATAGCCTCGCCTACCGCATGGAGGCAACAACAGGCTCAAGATCCGGAGTTTAAAGAACTGATACAGTTATATCAGAACCCGGATGAGCTACGGATGACGAAAGCGATCAAAGATCAGATGAAGGAGATGGGATGGAGAGATGGTCTACTGTGGTACAAGGGCCTTCACGGTCGCTATGCGTCACAGCCGGACAAAGCCGGACAAATGGACCCTTTGGGTACCGGAGAGTCTGAGACGATTTATATTTGTCGCAGCCCACAATTGCCCACTTTTGGCGCATCCGGGTCGACAACGAACTCATATGTTCGTAGCGAGGCGATTCTGGTGGAAGAAGATGAAGAGATAGATCAGGCGGTGGATGCATGCATCCCGTGCAAGATAAACAAAACACCACTGAAGGCGAATTTCGGCCTGATTGGCGAATTTCCTCTTCATGCGGGGATGTTTGAGTTTATACACATTGATCATGTGGGACCTTTCCCAGAATCGAAGGATGGTTACAAATACCTCCTTACGGCTATTGACAGAGCCACCAACTATGTGTGGATCATCCCTGTCAAAGACGTTACCGGCAAGACGACGGCCGAGGCGCTGATCGATAGGATCATCTCACAGATCGGAGTACCAAGAAAGATATGTTCTGATCGAGGCTCGGACTTTAATAACGAGGTCATCGACAAACTATTTAAGTATTACGGGATGAAATGGCAATATGTTACTGCCTATAACCCGCGAGCAAATGGGAAAATCGAGCGGGTACACAGACCCCTCAAAGCCTCGCTAAAGATGTATTGCACGAAGAAGGAGAATCAAAGAGCATGGGTCGAGGCAGCACCATCATTTGCGTTTGCAATGAACTGTCTACCCTCTACGGCGTTAGGAGGCTCGAAGAGCTCAATCTCGCCATATCAGTTAGTATATGGGCGTGAGCCTGATATCCCGACTTCGCTCCTTCACCCAAAATACACTTGGGCGGATGCGGATGAGTTGTTTGGGATGAGACTTAGAGTGAAGATGGAGGCGAAACAAATAGTCAGGGCGCATAGAGAGGCGGAGCGCCGAAAGACTGATGCTGAAGGGGTGCGACAAGCGCACTTGGATCAGATCAAGTTCCAGGTCGGGGATATTGTACTATTGTACCATCCTCAAGTCCCGAAGGGAGTCAGCTCTAAGCTGTTCACTCACTGGAAAGGACCTTATCAGATTATGGAACAGACGGGACCTCTGAATTACAAGATCAGGGGTAGAGGGAAGGTGCAAATTGTGAATGTAAGAAGGCTGATTAAGTATGATCCCTTCTTACTGGAAGATGAATCCGTTGAGGAGGCGTTAAAACGGATGAAGGATGATTTCAAAGAGGTGCCGCCCATCCACAAGGAGGCTGGCATAGACCAAGACGATGCTTATCGGGCACCGATAGCTGAGAAGGAGGAGAGTGAGGTGGACAGCAAGGAGAAGACTGACCGCATAAGCGCGGTGGGGACTCAGTCCAAGTCTCCGCGAGAGCATAGCGGAAAGAAGGAGAAGATCACAGAGGC
>WBZZ01003416.1:10000-15000 GCA_019918135.1 Paulinella micropora
TATGTAGACCTCTCGAAAGCATACGATACAGTAGAGCATTCAAAGCTACTAGACAAACTTCGACGAAATTTTAATTTCAACGAAGGTACAGTCCAGTTCTTTGCATCCTACTTCTCGAACCGCATTCAAGAAGTCCACACACAATATGCCAAGTCTCACAAACGCACCATTACACATGGCATCCCGCAAGGCAGCACACTCTCCACCACCTTCTTCCTACTCTACATAAATGACATAATCAATATTATACAACAAGGGACAGTATACACATATGCAGACGACACCACACTCATAATAACAGCTTAAAATCCTAAAAATCTACAAGAAAAAACACAAACAGAAATAACGAAATTAATAAACTACTTCCACTCTAATAACCTAGTACCCAACCCAACAAAAACAACATACACAATTTTCCATAAAACAAAACAAAATATCAATAAACAACCATACCCTCGAGCAATGCCAACACGCAAAACTCCTAGGCATAACACCACAACATAACCTTAAATATGACCAACATATTAACAACATAATCCGTAAACTCCAACCCACAATCAACTCATTACTATATGCTAAAAAATATCTAAACATAAAACAAATGAAACAACTATACTATACACACATATATCCACACCTTACACAAAACATCTCCATCTGGGGGACGCATGACAACAAAAAGAAATATATACAACCACTCATAAAAATACATAAAAAATAATCAGAGTAATTGCAAAAACACATTACCGCGCACATACAAAACCAATCCTAAACCAACTCGAACTGCTTGACATCACCCACCTATAGACCCTCCGTGTATGCATAGAAAATCACCCATTCATTTACCCTAAAAAACATCTCAACAGACCACTCCACAACAACACCTTTACACCAATCAATATCATACACTCATACAAAACCCGATACTCAACAAAAGGCAACCTCTTTGTTAACCACAAAGACCCATACCTCACCAAGATCTTTGCAGGATCAATGGAAGTCAATCCCAAAACATATAACAGATGAAACAAAAATCAAACCATTCAAGAAAGCACTAACTACATACTACTAAAACACAAACAAACATCATAGTACATATAACGTATGCACACACGCGGAAGAAAAAAAAAAAAAAAAAACTACGTATTAATTATTTTTGTTTGTTAAAAAAAGTTTTGAAAAAAAATATGACCGTATCAGCTAAAGCAAGATGGTGAGTCGAGGTGAGACATCAAACCAACTTGATAACTCCCAGAGTACTTCTTCACGACGACTGGAAGCTACCTCAGCCAACGAAGACAACAACAACAACGCCGAAACCAAAAAGCAGACTTCGACAAACGCGGAAACTTCGACAAACAGACCAACTTCCTCAATCTCATCTCTCTCTCACACCTACATCTCAGACAACTCACTCTCACATTCAACACCATGCTATCCCTGCTATCACTATCAATGCCATATCTACTTCCAGCACAAGTCAGAAGAAGAGAAAGCGCACTGCCTCCGTTCTCCTGTCCTTCTCACCAGCCGACCAACCCATCCACCCTCCAAAGAAACCGAATTCGAAAGCAAAGGCATCCAAGAAGCGCAAAGCTACTGACGACGCTGATAAAGTTGAACGAAGAGGACTCCCTAAAGGATCAACTAAAGCAGCCAAGCTAGCCAAGCTTGCAGCACTTGATCATGCCAATGCTACCAACAACTCTAGATCTCTCTCTCTCCTCACACCCTCTCACCACTAGCACTAGTACTTGTACTGCTGCACCTTCTCTCTCTCTTGACACACATTGCACCCCTCTCTCTCTCTTTCTCCTATTCTTCATTCTTCTCTCTCTCTCCCATTCTTCTTCCCTCTCCTCGTCCTGCACCTTGTGCACCTAATCACCCCCTCATGATCAGCCCTGGTGCATGTGCTCCCACTCTATCTCCACCTAATTCACCATATATTTCTCTCTCTTTCCCTCCTTCTATCTCTCAGGCTACTACTCAGGATGTTAATGACTCGCCAGAACCCGAAGCCACTCCCTCTACTCAGCTATCTCTTTTTCCCCTTTCACCACACACCACCTGCAGCATCTAATGCACACATTGCACAACATGTACATACCACTCCGCTCTCACAACCCATTGCTCTCTCTCCTTCTATATCATTATCTGCCACATCATCTTGCAATTCTATTCCTCCTGACCATGACCCCCGCTCCGGCCCTGATCTTGATGATGGCTCAGCTGTCCTTGAAATGTTTCCATGCATTGCAACACACCCCACCTGGGAATCACTACCTATTGATCTGCAACGCATCTTTCAAATCTCTGCGCACAACAACATCATCAAACCACTATCTAGTGCTTTGAGCAGATGGGATGCTGGTGTGACCGACGACGAGACGTTACACAATGCAATCCTCACATTTCTTGCGTTCCCATCATTAGCACTCCAGTTGTCAAGACACAGACCAAGAAAGAAGCTACAAGCACAACTTCAACGTATCAACATGCCCGCATCAATATCCACCGCCAGCATGCAATCTCCTCCTGCAGACGACGACCGACAGCCCAACCTCAACCCCAAGGATAGACTGATAATGAATATTATCAGAATCACCAAAAGCAACAAAACTCATAAGTCTGATAAGATTACTAGCTTGGATGTGCCTGCGGATATCACTGACTCAAAAATATAACAAAAGCTTCTTCAAAGTTGCTGAAGCGAGCAGCAGACTCAAACAGTGCCGCTTTACCAAACCCACCTAGTGTGATAATGGTGAAAATTGAAGAAGAAAATGTACGGGCAGCCATATCTCAGCTCCAGCGCGATAATCTTAGAGACATTTATGGGTGGACGCCTAAACTCCTCCTCTATCTCCTCGACGATCCTAACTCTAAGGATTGTATTATCATCATCCTTTCTCACCTCGCTCACAACAACGTCCCTGCTATGACAAGACCACACCTACGTGTTCGAGACGGAATGGGAAAATGGTACAATGAAAAGAAAGAAAAGCTGAGACCACTCTCGTGGGGAATCAGCATTCTTTCTATCGTAGATCGTGCTATCACCATTAAGCACGACCGAGTACCAGGTAAAACGAACATGCTCCACCTCACACAATATGCAGTTAGTCAAAATGGTGAAAATCAAGCAGCCATCCTCACTATCCAATTCATCCTATCCTGTCCTACCACCTGCCCTCCCACTCCTTCTCGTCATGCTACCCCTCTCTCTCCTGCCTGTATTATCCTGGACGCTGCGAACTTTTTCAACATCAAAGAAAGAAAAGCAATGCTCCAGGCCGCATACAGTCAAGAGAAGCTCAAATACCACTACGGTTGCATCGACCTGCAGTACGGCAACGACGCGGAAACATGGATTGTTTACAAAGATCAATCAGGCAAACCACACATTGGCATGGGCCACAACGATGGATGCAACCAAGGTTGCTCACTATCTATGCTTCTTGCGTGCAACTCCATGATCGACCTTACTGAGAAAGCGCTTGAGGACACCGAGGCTGAATGTGTATCGTACGCTGACAATTTCCACTTCGTGGGCACTGATACAGAATCGGTCGTCACTGCTACCAAAAAATTCATCGCCAACAAGCCTTATGATCTCAACTTCACAATCGAATGCATCCTCTGGCAGTCACGTGCTCCGCCGACACAGTCCCTCATTGACTTTGCAGCATCAAAAGCCAATCACGCGCTGATGGACAAAGACGCTCAAGGGTGTGATCGGCAACTTCAATGATGACGAATGGAAGCAAGAAATGATTAATGAGATATCCAAGGACGTACTATCAAAAATCACACCTGTCTTCAAAGCTCTCAAGGACGAGCGCATGCCACATCAAATTGCATACCACACTCTATCCAAAACACTTCCCAGCTACCTTGTTCATGTCATGCGCACCATACCTACTTCTCTCTTTACCAACATCATCAACCAAATCGATCAACACATGCATGACACTTTTCTGCATGTCTTCGGAGTAGATGCAAGTGCATTTCACTCACTGCCCGATGATGTGCAGGCATCTGTTCGCACTCAAGCATGCCTCCCCACACACTCATGCTGCTTCGGTTTATCTGACGTTAAAGCTCTCGCCCCTATCGCCTACGCAGCATCACTTGCTGATGCTGCACCCAGGATCTGGGAAGCTTTCAAGATAGTCAACCCTGAATATGTAGTGAATACCTTGAGTGTTGAGAAATATCATCCTCCCCCTCTTCCTCTGTTCTTAGAAGCTCTTCCCACTCTAGATCGGCTGCGCGCTCAGGCAAATGACAACCCAGTGACCAAGTCCCCGAGCGGCGCCAAGCTTCCTATCCCTATCACCACTCTCCTTCCCCTGCAACGAAAGCAATAACCTTTCTTGTAGTACTTTCTTTGAACACTATGCTTGCACTGATCTGAGTCCCTTTCTAACTGCTCGTGCTGATTTGCCCGCCTACACCATGCGTTTTGCAAAATTACAAAAATGCTTCCTCTCACAACACAACTTTCAGCGTTTCGAGAACTGGCGAGCACGTGATGTCCCTGATGTAGAACGTGCCCGCCAGAATGCCTTACTCGCTGAAGGAGCAAATCTCGCTCTTACTTGCACACCCATACACTCTTATCTCCTTCTCAAAGATCAGGCATGGGATCTCATGGGGCAGAGACGCGCTGGCCTTGTCGACCAATCAAAAGAGCGGCCTCCCGACCCAGGACCTTATGCTTGTTACGAATGCAAAAACACATTCATCTCTCTTTCTGCACTCGAAACACACACTGACAACACATGCACACACAAGCGTGGAACAGGTGCCAAGCTCAAGCACGATGGCCTTGTAAAACTATTGTATGAGGATGTGTCTAAGGTAGGTGGAATGAATGCAACGCTTGAGGCTCGTTACTACAACGATGAGAAACGATGGGTCGATCTTGCTATCTTTCCCTCTGCGTCTACTACCTCCAAGCTACAGCTTGACACTGATCTAGCCATCACCAACCC
>WBZZ01003416.1:20000-27500 GCA_019918135.1 Paulinella micropora
CGCCAACACCTCTCTTGAAGACAGAATGTACAAGCCCCACGAGCGTGGGCTCAAGAAGCGCAGAATGGCCGGTTGGTTTGCCTGCACCGGCCCGGTCGGCACGGTAGTAGAGAGGGAGTTGCAGGGAAAGAAATGCAATAGTGAGGCAGTGGGAGGGACAGAAAGGGCGTAACTAGGCATGTATTGTATTGTATTGTATTGTATTGTATTGTATTGTATTGTATTGTATTGTATTGTATTGTATTGTATTGTATTGTGTTGTGTTGTATTGCATCGCATTGTATTTTGTTCCATGGCATTGTATTGTATTGTAGGTGCCTGCGGCCCGGCTCAGCCACGCGCGCCGCAACAAGCAGCTCAAACTGTACCTGCGCAATGCGGCGCTGTGCCACCTGCCGCTGCGCAAGCCCGTGTCTGTTGTCTTCACATTCCAAGACGGGTAGCTGAGACATACACACACACAAGGTGGAGGCTTGTCCGCTTAGGTACATAAGTATGTATGTATGTGTGAAATGTTTGTATGTATGTATGTATGTATGTATGTATGCATGTATTTATGTATGCATGTATGGATGTATGCATGCATGTATTTATGTATGTATGTATGTATGTATGTATGTATGTCTCGCAGAGCCTTTCCTAGCTTTTCCAGGCGGCTTGTCCCGGCAGCAACGTGTACAACGTGAAGAACCTTGCGACCAAGAACTAGTGACCCCTGATGACTTCAAGCGCACCCCATTGCCGACAAGAAATATGCGCGACGATGCTCTCGACCAAGAACTATTGACCCCTCAAGACTTCAAGAGCACCAGATTGCCGATAACAAATTTGCGCGACTTCTCCACACTCCCCAAAGCGCTATTCTCCACACTCCCCAAAGCGGCGGAGAGCCGATCTCCTTGTTCTTCAGCGGCTCGCAGCCAAAGGCTTTGCACGACGATGAGGATGCAAGTGCTACTCTCCGCAGTTCCCCAGCCGGTGGAGAGTTTTTGTCCCTGCGCGTGTCGTTCGAGCTCACCTGTCCAGAAGATCCCCCCGAGCCCGGACACTACTTTGACCTCAAATTAGATTCGCCAGTTCTGGGAGAGGTCAAAGTAGATTCGCCAATTCTGGGAGAAGATTCGCCAGTTCTGGCAGAAGAATACGTTAAGCCAGAACAAGAAGCTTACGGTGTTCCAACTCGAAGCCACGGCAGTGAGGAGGGTCGGACACCAGACGTGCTACATTTTGCCAGCGCGATGGAGTGGTGCAAGGGCTGTTCCGTGCCGCAGCTGGACATTCAAGACCTACGCCCAGCCTACCAACAAGGCGATAAAGCCATATCTTTCAAGGAGCTGCCCTATACAGTGGAAGCTTTTCAAGAACATATATAAGCCGTGGTGCATCGGTGGTGCAGCTGTCGGGGCACGGTTACAGCCAAGCGGGCATCCTCTTCGAAAGTGCCTACACCATGTTTCCCGTGGCTGTGTCCTCGGCCAGGCTGGCCAGCATGATCACTGCGGGCAGGGCCTTAAGACCAGCTGTGTCGTCATCATGTCGTGCGACTCCATGGCCATCGCGCGCTGCTTCCTGGAGGCGGGCGTGCCGCACGTGGTGGCTATTGAGGGTGCCGTCAGCGATCAGGCCGCACGCGATTTCTCGGGCAGATTTCACAGGCGACTCCATAGCAAGCTTTCGCTTTCAGTGCTTTCCAAGCTGCCGTCAACGGCGCACTGGCAAGGTTAGAGGGAAAAGACCCGACCGCGGCCAGTAATTTCCACTTGATGCCGGAAGACGCCAGCCATGACTTCGCGCGGTTCGTACAGGCCAAGGGCAGCTGGATTGACCTCAGCGCCAAAAAGTACTGCCTGCTGCCCGCACGTCCCCGCTGGTTCGAGGGATTGCACTCTACTAAGCTGCTGGAGTTTTTACTGCGCAGCGTGAAGGAGAAGCGGCTGGTGTGTGTGCACGGGGCGGTGGGCAGCGGCAAGACTGCGCTAGCGTTGGTGGCGGCGGGCCATCTGCAGCGCCAACGCCCGCTCGTGCTGTGCGCACCCGCGCGCCCCTTGCCGCCCTCCAGTACTCGCGCGTTCCTGTCCTGGTGCCACCTGCTGGGCCTGAACGAGCAGTTCCTGATGGAGGCCCAGCCCATGCTTGTGCTGGACGGTGCAAACCAGTTCTCAGCAGGTAGATCTGCATGTCTGCATGATTATACGCATGTCTGCATGTCTGCATGATTGTCTGCAAATCTGGATGTACTCATCGTATGCGCATGTATGTACGTATGTATCTATCTATCTATGTATGTATGTATGTATGCATGTATGTATGTAAGGGACGGCCAGTTGCCATCTCTGCGGTGGTGCGGAACGCACATCGGCGAACCGCAGCTCTGGCAACACAGACAAGCAGGTGATGCTGTGTCTGCTTTGCTTCCTGAACGAGCTGTTGGGCAAGTACCTGAAGCTTACTGTGTTGCTCACTGCTGATGCGCCTTTGGTCATGAAGAGCCAGGACCTCTGCGCCGTGCCGCACATGATTGCCTTGACGCCCTGGTCCGCCCCCGCTGCGCTGCTGCTCTTCCGGCGCTGGGCACGTGAACACAGTCGACAGGAGGTGCGAGCCTCGGCCGTGGAGCAGAAGGAAAAGGACTATCTGGAGGGGCAGGAAAAAAGGGAAAAGGACTATCTGGAGACGCACTTGAAGAGCGAAGAGCTCCTGCCCGGAAAGATCATCGAGCATGGAGAGTCTTTCCACGGCAACGAAGGGTCGGCCAGAGAGCCAGCCTGGGGATGCTCGCCTTACGATCAATGGCGGGGAGCCGGGGCGCTCGATGAAACAAGAGCGCAGCAAGGCCTGGAGACGCGGGTGCGGATGCCTGGCGCTGCTGGCGCTGGCCCTCTGCATCGTTCTTGGTCAGAACCTACTAGTGTATATTATAGCATACCTTCACACGCGCTTGCCTTGGCAATATGCCCTGGCCACGCGAATAATTTTATGTTTCTTTTTTTTTCTTTGTTTTGTTTTGTTTTGTTTTTGTTTTTTTTCTTTTTCTTTTCTTTTTGTTTCTTTTCTTTCTTTTTTTCTTTTTTTTTACACTGATAAATTTCCACTTACGAACTTTTCTTCCTCGTGGCCTGAGCGCTCTCTCACGGCTTGCTGCCACACAACATTTGCTTTTATGAAAAGCCGTAAAATAGTCTTTTGCTTCTAGTATAGCTGCATCACCGGCTCTCCAGAAGCGGTTGCAGTCCAGAAGCGATTACAAGAGTCTGAATACTTTGACTCTGCCCCTGCCCCCCTTCAGCTTCTTGCAAGGGGCCATGTAGTACATTCTCTCTGCCTTTCTCTTCTTCTCGTTCTCTCATTTTTCCTCCTCCTCCTCCTCCTCCTCCTCCTTCTTCTTCTTCTTCTTCTTCTTCTTCTTCTTCTCCTCCTCCTCCTCCTCCTCCTTCTCTCCTTCTTCTTCTTCTTCGTCTTCTTCTTCTTCTTCTTCTTCTTCTTCTTCTTCTTTTTCTCCTCCTTCTCCTCCGTCTCCTCCTCTTCCTCTCTTTTGTCTGCGCAGGTGTCGTGTTTGGCCTACCAAGACGTCCACCTGCTGACAAGAGTGATACCATCTTACCCCCTCCCTTAAGTATTGTTCCAGAGATATCATACATACCATGCATACGTACATACATAACATAATATGACAGGTATGCATGCCAACGGATAGACATACATACAGACATTCATACATGCATACATACATGCATACATACATGCATACATAACATAGAGATGAAGGGGTTATTTTTGTATGTTCTCGCTTTATCTTCCTCGGACCTGGTATTTCTTTTTCTAGATGCAATTATAAGCTGCAGCCTACCCTAACCCTAACATGATGATAATGATGTTGCAATCATGTGCTGATGATGAAAGCGATGATGATGCTGATGATGCTGCTGCTGCTGCTGATGATGATGATATGCATTTTATATTGTTGCTATTATTATTATTATTATTATTATTATTATTATTATTATTATTATTATTATTATTGTTATTATTATTATTATTATTATTATTATTATTATTATTATTATTATTATTATTTTGTAAGTATGTTATGTATTCATGTGTCAAGTCGGCCGTGGACCGCCATATCTATAACATATGCATGCATGTATGTATGCATGTTTGTTTGTTTGTTTGTTTGTGAATGTGTCATACCTTTTTTCGGAACTACAGCTTTGGCATTCCCGTCCTGCTCTATGTAAGATTTTTCTATTTCTTAAGTAGAACAGTTCTTTTTGTTGAGTAGAATGAGCCATGACTCCATGCGTTGCATTCTCAGTCCATTATTGATCCAGTGTCTGTCTGACTCTCTCATGGCTCGTTAGCAGCCCTTTGGTGTAAGCTTTCAAACAAACAAGCTGCTCCGCAATCAATGACAAAAAGAAATGGCTGAGAACGAAGTGTTTCAAGTCATGGCTCATTTTACACAAGCACTCGCAACATCTCGTTTGTGTCTACCTTGCTCATAGTATGAATCTCTCAGATCCTGTGTATGCATCGTAATATTATGGCATGGCCTGGTCGGGTAGGTACAGGGACCATCGGGCTACAATGACAACGGCGGCTGCCAGCAGGTGTATGTGTATATATACATATACATATGCATATACATATACACACACACACACACACACATATATATATATATATTATATATATGTATTATATATATATATATATATATATAATATGTTGCGTGTTATTATATATACAGCTTTGCGTCGATAACCCTCCTGACGCCGTCCGCTGCGAATGCCACCAAGGTTACGTTCTACAGGTCATACATACATGCGTACGCACAATGCATACATACATACATACCTATCTACATATGTACATACATACCTATACCCACATACATACATGCATACATGCATACATACATACATAGTAATGCAAACATAAATTCTGCAGGCGGACCAACGGACCTGTGTATTGGCTGACCAAGGTTATACGCCCATGATTGCAAATCTATATAATATATTGCACATGCAAAAAAACTCTTCCTCAATGGTACAGCGGATAGTACGACCAGAGGCTGGAATAATAATAATAATAATAATAATAATAATAATAATAATAATAATAATAATAATAATAATAATAATAATAATAATAATAATAATAATAGTGCTTCTCTGTCAATGGCTGATGCATTTCTGCACATGCGCCTCCATCGTCTCACCCGTGAGGGGAGTACGAAGAATTGACGATAAGCTCTAATGACACCCCCGCAAGGGCAGTTCCAACACTTCCAGACGGGCCGGTATGTTCAATGAAAATACAGGTCCAGACGGATCGGTATGTTCAATGAAGATACTGGTGGCACCGACGGGAATCGAACTGGCGACAGGGCCCAGATGGTAGAACTTGACCACTGGGCTATCACGGTGTCCATAATAATAATAATAATAATAATAATAATAATAATAATATATCTGAGGCGTACTGATGCAGCTAATGGCATATCCTCAACGGACATAAGCCTCCAATACCCTTGTTCGAGGTCCTCCACCCCCCCGTGTCAGTCTCTCGCCTGATGATCGGGGCCACCGATGGAGCTCCTGAGGGCAAGACTGCACTAAGCCGAGGTTATTCCGCAGTCCCAGCAACCTCTTGCAAGACGTCACCGAATGTGCAAGTGCATACACCAAGCGCGGTTGCTAGAGCTGCCTCGAAACCCCACCCATAACAATCTGGTGTCTGCTGGGTCCTGGGCTATCAACCAGCATATGCGGAGTTTAAGATCTTTTACGCGCGCAACGACCCTCCTCCCCAGCATCTACCACCAAAGGGTTATGAGTTGGCGTCACAGTTTAACGCCTTGAGGCTATTGGGCTGAATAATAATAATAATAATAATAATAATAATAATGATAATAATAATAATAATAATAATAATAATAATAATAACAATAACAATAATAGTGCTTCTCTGTCAATGGCTGATGCAAATTTGCACATGCGCCTCCATCGTCTCACCCGTGAGGGGAGTACGAAGAATTGACGATAGGCTCTAATGACACCCCCGCACGGGCAGTTCCAACACTTCCAGACGGACCGGTATGTTCAATGAAAATACTGGTGGCACCGACGGGAATCGAACTGGCGACAGGGCCCAGATGGTAGAACTTGACCACTTGGCTATCACGGTGTCCATAATAATAATAATAATAATAATAATAATAATAATAATAATAATAATAATAATAATAATAATAATAATAATAATTAATAATAATAATAATAATAATAATAATAATAATAATAATAATAATAATAATAATAATAATAGTAATATAGTAATATAGTAATAATAATAATAATAATAATAATAATAGTAATAATAATAATAATAATAATAATAATAATAATAATAATAATACAGCCCAATGGCCTCAAGGCGTTAAACTGTGACGCCAACTCATAACCCTTTGGTGGTAGATGCTGGGGAGGAGGGTCGTTGCGCGCGTAAAAGATCTTAAACTCCGCATATGCTGGTTGATAGCCCAGGACCCAGCAGACACCAGATTGTTATGGGTGGGGTTTCGAGGCAGCTCTAGCAACCGCGCTTGGTGTATGCACTTGCACATTCGGTGACGTCTTGCAAGAGGTTGCTGGGACTGCGGAATAACCTCGGCTTAGTGCAGTCTTGCCCTCAGGAGCTCCATCGGTGGCCCTGATCATCAGGCGAGAGACTGACACGGGGGGGTGGAGGACCTCGAACAAGGGTATTGGAGGCTTATGTCCGTTGAGGATATGCCATTAGCTGCATCAGTACGCCTCAGATATAGTAAATCTGCCTTGGAGTGTTGACTGTGACACATTTGAGGGAAATCCCGATGAAAAAACCTAGTCACACTTGCTAAACAGAGTTCCAGCCCAATGGCCTCAAGGCGTTAAACTGTGACGCCAACTCATAACCCTTTGGTGGTAGATGCTGGGGAGGAGGGTCGTTGCGCGCGTAAAAGATCTTAAACTCCGCATATGCTGGTTGATAGCCCAGGACCCAGCAGACACCAGATTGTTATGGGTGGGGTTTCGAGGCAGCTCTAGCAACCGCGCTTGGTGTATGCACTTGCACATTCGGTGACGTCTTGCAAGAGGTTGCTGGGACTGCGGAATAACCTCGGCTTAGTGCAGTCTTGCCCTCAGGAGCTCCATCGGTGGCCCCGATCATCAGGCGAGAGACTGACACGGGGGGGTGGAGGACCTCGAACAAGGGTATTGGAGGCTTATGTCCGTTGAGGATATGCCATTAGCTGCATCAGTACGCCTCAGATATAGTAAATAATAATAATAATATGCAAACAATATTAAAAATAATGGGATCTTCGTCGACGATTTTTGATGTTTTAGTGTGTGTGTGTGTGTGTGTGCGTGTTGGGGCGGGGGGGGGGGGGGGGGGTTGGTGGTTGTTATGTAATCTTTTGCTTGTGCCGTTTTTTGTGGCGTTGTGCTATGC
>WBZZ01003416.1:37500-40000 GCA_019918135.1 Paulinella micropora
GCGACTACACAGCCAACTGCTATTTGGGCTATGGTGCCCTCCCCAACTTTGCTGGGGGAGAAGAACTTCATATAATCGACAACCAATGTTCATATTCGAATAATTCATACCTGTGTCAACCAGGTACGTTGAAATGTTTGTGTGCGTGTGTTTGTGTTTCTTTTTTGTGGCATATAAAATGTCTGCTATGTATATGCATAAAATATACTCAATATTATATATTTATATATTTTGTGCATATTCAATTACATGTTGTATAGTATGTAGGTATGTATGTATATAATATTAATTTGTACACATGTAATGGGGGGGGGGGGGGGGGGTGGTTGAGGGGAGGTAAGGAGCACTACTTTAAAACGCTCCATATTGTTGATAGTGATTGTAACATTGCTATGTTTCATGTGCTTAGCTAGCGAGCCATCCTTAGGCCGGTATTCGGAAATAGATTGGTTCCACTTCCTTAAAAGTAGACAGGTGATTTTCGGAGACAACATGTCAAGATTCCTTGATTTGACAAACACGGAAAAAATTCCTTGAGTCAAGATGTTGACGTGAAATCCTTGTGACAGAACTTTGAAAAACATATAATAATATATTGCGACTTTATTGAAATGCATACAAGTACATACTACATTTAGAAAATTTACGCTTATGTATGCATAACCCCCCCTCCTACCGCCCATCCCCCCCCCCCCCCCCCCAACACACACAGACACACACACACACACACACACATAGGCATACAAAGACAAAGACACAGACAGACCAAAACGGAACCACAACAAAGGCAGCATTCTCCAAACTACATCTCCTGCCGTGTTGTTGTTGCAAGAAAGCTTGCATATTCTTCTTCTTCTTCTTCTTCTTCTTCTTCTTCTTCTTCTTCTTCTTCTTCTTCCTCCTCCTCCTCCTCCTCCTCCTCCTCCTCCTCCTCTTTTTAAGTTCTTCTTCTTCGTCTTCTTCCATTATTATTATTATTATTATTATTATTATTATTATTATTATTTATTATTATTATTATTTATTATTATTATTGTTATTATTATTATTGTTATTGTTATTATTATTATTATTTTTATTATTTTTTTTTATTATTTTTATTATTGTTATTATAATTATTATTATCAGTAAATCTGCCTTGGAGTGTTGACTGTGACATATTTGAGGGAAATCCCGATGAAAAAACCTAGTCACACTTGCTAAACAGAGTTCCAGCCCAATGGCCTCAAGGCGTTAAACTGTGACGCCAACTCATAACCCTTTGGTGGTAGATGCTGGGGAGGAGGGTCGTTGCGCGCGTAAAAGATCTTAAACTCCGCATATGCTGGTTGATAGCCCAGGACCCAGCAGACACCAGATTGTTATGGGTGGGGTTTCGAGGCAGCTCTAGCAACCGTATGCACTTGCACATTCGGTGACGTCTTGCAAGAGGTTGCTGGGACTGCGGAATAACCTCGGCTTAGTGCAGTCTTGCCCTCAGGAGCTCCATCGGTGGCCCCGATCATCAGGCGAGAGACTGACACGGGGGGGTGGAGGACCTCGAACAAGGGTATTGGAGGCTTATGTCCGTTGAGGATATGCCATTAGCTGCATCAGTACGCCTCAGATATAGTAAATCTGCCTTGGAGTGTTGACTGTGCCATATTTGAGGGAAATCCCGATGAAAAAACCTAGTCACACTTGCTTAACAGAGTTCCAGCCCAATGGCCTCAAGGCGTTAAACTGTGACGCCAACTCATAACCCTTTGGTGGTAGATGCTGGGGAGGAGGGTCGTTGCGCGCGTAAAAGATCTTAAACTCCGCATATGCTGGTTGATAGCCCAGGACCCAGCAGACACCAGATTGTTATGGGTGGGGTTTCGAGGCAGCTCTAGCAACCGCGCTCGGTGTATGCACTTGCACATTCGGTGACGTCTTGCAAGAGGTTGCTGGGACTGCGGAATAACCTCGGCTTAGTGCAGTCTTGCCCTCAGGAGCTCCATCGGTGGCCCCGATCATCAGGCGAGAGACTGACACGGGGGGGTGGAGGACCTCGAACAAAGGTATTGGAGGCTTATGTCCGTTGAGGATATGCCATCAGCTGCATCAGTACGCCTCAGATATAGTATTATTATTATTATTATTATTATTATTATTATTATTATTATTATTATTATTATTATTATCATTATTACTATCGTTATTATTACTATCATAATCATAATCATCATCACCATCATCATCATGGATTTTTTGTCTGTGTACGTATATGTTATAAATATATAATATTCTATCTATCGGTCTATCGTTATATTTAATCGTGTTCCCTTTTTTTAAGTTATATTTAATCGTGTTCCCTTTTTTTAAGTTCAATTAGCATAATGTCCTTTTGACTTCATTCTCTCCCCCTTCCTTCTCTCTTCCTTGTATTTAGCATGCAACTTCGGCAGCGAAAATCTCAACAAATATCTACTTGGCTGCCCGGCCTCCGCTTATGCCAACTACACATCATTAACTGAAG
>WBZZ01003416.1:45000-92500 GCA_019918135.1 Paulinella micropora
GGCCCAAGCAAGGGCTTTGCGATAATGACGTGCTCAGCATTGTTGTACCTTAGGCCAAATCTTCAGAGAAAAGAATGAGATCAAAGTGGGTAAGGTTTCGCTTCCCCCGTTAGGGTTTTAATGTTCTCGCATCATTTACTAATACTAATATTAATACTAATATTAATGCTAATACTAATACTAATACTAATACTAATAATAGAGTTACGCCTAAATCCTGTGTGTTTTTGGTAATACCATGTGTCCTCTACACAATAGGATTTTTTGAAGGTTCTGGTGGTCGGTTTTGTTAGTCCCAACTTGGTAATAGTAATAGGAGTACTAATACTACTAATACTACTACTACTACTACTACTACTACTACTACTACTGTAACGCCCACGGTATACTACATCGTTATTTCGCTATTAGTTTTTATGGGAATTCACTCGTGGAAGTGATTCCTTGGTATTAAATGTATTATAAGATGAATTCTTATTACATTTCCGGTTTTGAAGAATACTTCCGGTTTTAATCTTATATTAGGATAAAGGATATGGGGGAAGCTTGTAACAAAGCTTGGAAGCTTGGACCCATAGGGCCTGTAAATCCTATATATTTTACACTGGCTTAACCGTTTACCGGAGTGGTGAAGATTTTTAGGATGTAAGTCAAAGCGTAAACCAGACGATCCGCACTACCGCCAGCGAGGGAAAATAATCTGTCTTTGAGACGGTTGATCAATTTTTGAGGTATCAACTTCGCCTCCTTCACAATCGTTGTGTTGGAGTGTACTTTGTAGAAAAGGGTGGTTGTAACGTTGAAGTCGTCCAGCTCTCCTTGGAAGTTCGAGTACATCGCAGTCGATTTCTTTACTCTGCGGTTGATGTTGCCACTCATTTTTGAGCTTTTGTGTTGAGACTTCTTTGGCGAGGGAACTTGTATGCCAGTTAGGAGTGCAGCCATCTTGGACGAGGCACCTTCAGTGGCGTCCCCTTGCGTCTTTTGATGTTGTGCTTTGCGTTGAACACGCGGGATGACAGGTCTAGCTTTAGCAGTTGCTGAAGACATAGAGCTCAGAGCTGTAACACGGTAAGGACCGATAGACAGCAGAATGCGACTTTAAATTTACAGTAGTAGTAAGTCAGAGGATCAGGCTGTCAACTTGGACAGCTGGTCACCTCTTGCCTTTTATTGAAAAATTAGTAACTTGAAAGTCTAACTGCTCACTTATTATTTGAAGTACTTAAAAATGGACTCGGTTGGATCAGTTTAAATTATTATTTGACCTGAACCGGTAGTACTTGTTTTTGACCTTTCTAGTTGTGGAAAGACCAGTTACAACGAAGATGTGGAAAGCTTGTTATAACTGTCATACTAACTTCACGAAGGTCATTATTAAAACGAAAGTAACGAAAACTTGACATTGTTTGAGCTTGTCTACCTGTGAGCCGGTTGTAGTAAAAGGAAGGCAGGATTACTGCCATAGTAGCCTTTTAAAGGTACTCACGGGTGGCAAGCTATGTGTTGAGTTAAAGTTAGACTGGATAAGAATATCACGAAAGTTTGTGTAGATGCGGTTGTCCTTGTGACAAAACCGTTGTTGAATTGTTTCCCAGGTTTGGGGAGAACTTGATGACAATTGCCTTAACGATTTTTTGAAAATTGATTTCGGATAACTGCACTCAAAAAGAAGTTGATATACAGCTTGCTCTAAAACCTCATTATTAGTGGATTGACATTGATACATACTAAGCATACCCTTGATTGTCGCCGTTCTTACTCTGTTGTCTGTGTATGACGACAGAGGCGGAAGACGTGGGTATGGTGTTGTATCTTTTTCAATCAAAGCTTGCCAATTTTTGAAATGGGGACGAGAGTGAAAGCCAAAGTGTGGCTTCTTTCCTATTCTCAAGTCGATGAATGCAAAAACCAATTTGCAAAATCGTTCGTCTTCCTCTACTTTTTGTTCTTCAAGCTCTAAACCCCCTGTATATACAGGTTGGGATTGCTTATACTCTAAATGTCTGAGTGATTGAATGTGAGGCTCCAGACGTTCGAAAAGTTTTTGGTCATCAGGCACAGTAGCGACAAGAAAAAGTAAGTCGTCTACTTGTCGAATGCCAAACACAAAGTCAGACAAATTCTGTCTACGTAATATAGTTAAGAAACGAAACTCGTCAAAAATGCATTTGATTTGGGCTTGTGGGGAAGAAAGGTAGCCTCCAATAGGACAACCTTTGATTTACTGAAAGCATGCATTGCCCATGACGAAAAATGTATTAACTAAATCCATTTCTACTATGTCTAATAGATCTTGGAAAGTAAATACTACATAATCATCACGTGATGCACTATGGCGCCATCCTACGTCATATTTCATACGTCCATTCATATCAAGTCTTAGTGTTTTCGAGACTTGCACTTTTTCTCTTTGCTTTCCTCTTTTTCCTGTGGCCTCATATTCTCTAAGAATCATAAAAAGCCAGTGAAGGGACATCACAATTTCTTTTTTATCTAACCACGTAAACATTTGTTTCACGTCAAATGAGAGTGTTTGGATATCTAAATTTACATCCAATTTATTCTCTAATTTTTGAAACAATGTTTGGGCTTTTTTGATTTTCCCTTTTAGATCCGAAAGCTTATTGAGATTGAAATTGGGAACGTATTTTGTTACTTGTAGGACGAGAAAATTCAAGGCTTTAGCTGCATACTTGAGCATTTTCCTTCCTTGAGACCGAGACTGAATGCAAATAAGTCTTGTTTTGTTTTCAGGGTCTTTGTCCTTGGGGGAGGTCATAACTTTATGGACACATCCCCTTCTATTTAATGGAGCAAAGTGATTTAGTTTTCGTTTATTGTATTCTTGTCTATACTTGCGTAAAATTTGTTCTTCGGTCATACTAACTGCTTTGAAACACGGAGAATTGATTACCTCCTGTGTTAGTCTTTTCCAAAGCAGAACCGGGCATTCTACCCATAATTGGTTTTTATTTTTATCGAGGTCTTTTACAACCAGTTTATTTTTCTCCATGTAGGCTTTCACCGATTGTAAGGTTTTCCAACTTATTTTTTGTTCTGCAGTTGTACTCGTCGTATATTTACCGAAATTTTGACGGTTCGTATCCCATATTTTTTGTAAATTTCGAACCATTGTATCGCCCGCAGTCTTTGCTGTTCCCATGGATTGCAATAAAGAGTAATGCACGTTTTTCGCTCTGTATTTGCTTGTCGCTATGTTGTTGCTCTGTAAAAATCGTCTTGAAACGGTCGGCCCGGACCTTGGCCGGATCATGGTTTTTTCCAAAAACGATGTCACGTATTTGGGCAACGTATCTTTTTATTGACTGCCAGAACTCTTTCTGCGCACTCTCTTCATTGAGATAGGGGATAGCAGATGCATGTTGTGCTCCAATTGTTCCCATATCTCCTTGCATATCTCTCAGTCAAGAACTGAAAGAAATGAACTCCATTATGGCATAATGAAGAGCATGTCGGTTGTTGACTAAACTGGAAGTCAAAAGACTCAATCCACATGTGTATATTTATGAGAGTTTTTGCAATAGACTGCGAGTTCTTTTGAACTACTTTAGCCAATGATGGTATAGCAGTCCGAATTTGTTGTGGTACCTTGATGTGTTGCAAGATAATTGATGGAATTGTCTTAAGCTCTTTTCTGGAAAAGTTGTCAATGAAAAGCATTTTCATCGTGTAGTTTGAGCTTTTGACGATCTCTGGATAGCGTAGTAAACGAGATCTCACAATATATGCAATTCTTCCAATGTGGCATGGTTTGTGTTTGTGCCCATACGTTAATTGCTTGATGTCGTGTGGCTTTCTTCATGTCACGTTCCCATGCCTTGGGATGGTACCAAAGTTGTTCTATGTTGACTGTTTTGTCTAGGACGGCTCCTTTGGAATCAATACGGAATGCCATCGATTGTTCTGTATTTAACAGCAAACGTTTTGCCATCGAGGAGGAAAGCCGACAATAAGGTCCAGTCCACGACAGTTGTATATTTGACTGTTCGTGTTTCCCCAGTTGTAGCAGTGGTGCCGGTTCATAAATCTTTGTGTTACTGTAAACACGTATCATGTAATCAGAGTCCGTCTTGTCTCCTCCCTTCCCATATCTCGTGATTGTTACCTTCTCCTTGTCATCGAATTGATCGAGGAGTGAGGTAAGAGAGGAAGAGTAGTGGGTGTTGACGCCGTTTCTGCCAGCCCAGATGGTCAAATTATTAATTCGATTGCGTAAACCATTGAGCATCCAGCACATTTTTGAACAGCATTGAGCAGCTTTGTTCTCGCACACACATGGTTTTGTCTTATTTCGTTCCATGATTGGAAGGGATCGTGAGACATGTTGTGTGTGTGTAATGTTTGCTTTGAAACTTTGTATGTAAGCTGGTCTTTTCATGTTCATTTTCGGTGTCAACCACTGAATAAAAGATTTTTCTGTTTGCACTCTGATTGATTTTGAATGCAGTTTTCACCTTTTGTTTGGTGAGGTAGCTTTCCAAGATTGAGTATTGGAACTGAGATAAAATTCTCGTAACCAAAACTGCCTGCCATTCTTGACAACTGCTGGTTGGAATTTGAGCTTGTTTTTGAATGTTTCCATGCCCTCATTTGTCGAAATTCTTGTTTCATTCTTGACAAGAAGTTCGAAGTTTCACCTACATAGTCTCGACTTGTTGAAGGTGAATAAATATAATAAACAACCGAAATATTTGCCCCGTGATTGTTTTCCGGTTTTTCAAGATAGTCGAAAGCCTGTAAGCTGTCCATATTAGGCATGGAGTTGATCATAGTCAGCTTTGCTTTAATCCATTTTGAATCCGTAACCGGAAGAGATGCCATTGCTAGAAAGTGTTGAATCATCATAGTTAACCGAAAGACTTTCCATACTATTTTTCCTTGCGTAGTAGTAACCAAAGTCTTGATTTTAATACAAAGGAAATTTGCTTTTTTCAACAGGATATTTACCAAAGATTTCCTAGAGGAGCAAATGCTTTGAACACATCTTGCGTCATTTGCTCTACTAGTCTTTGCGTTGGTGTTAAGGTCTTTATCGGAGGGTTTGGCGATGAGTTGGTATAGTCCTCGAATTCGCCTGCACAGTGCAAATAAACGAATATAGCACCGCGTCAAGTCTCCCCTCATTTCCTATTTAGTTTGTTTGTTAGCTGCTGTGCGAGCTTTTGCCGCAGCTGAAGGAGAGGATGCCACCGATATTCCGGAATCGATACATTCTTTTTGTTTTTTGTTCGAGTTTTGCGGAGTAGCACCACGTTTTCTTTTCTTCCCAGTTTTGCTTGGAGTTGTAGGCACAGTATTGGTTTCTTCTGCCTCGTCTTCTTCTTTCGCCGACTCGGAAGATGCATCAGCAGTGTCAGACTCTGATTGCTTGGACTTAAGTTGTTCGGAAATTGGCGCAGTCAGTGTGTCTTTGGTTGACTTTTTCTCTTCAAGCAGCAAGATACACTGTTGGAGTTCATCGAACTTAGCGATCGCTTTTTCGATAAACTTTGTACCCAAGACTGCAGGGTCTTCTTCCGCTTGGGTAGCCACAGGCACTTTTCTCCAATCAGGTAGAGCCATGTTGAAGGCCTCCAAAAAACCTTTTGTTTTCTCAAAAATCGTACGAAAGGCTTGACGAATTTGCCCACTTGCCCCTTCTGTGTTAAGCTCAAGTTTTGCCAACACTGACTCCGTGTCCCCATCTTGTCTTCCATAGGGATTCGGGAACTCTTGTGTAGAGATCAGCTCGTCGATGTAATCGAGCGCAAGTGACGAGACTCCCTGAATGGGAAAGGTTGAGCCCGCCTCCTCAAGGAAATCCTGGCTTGTTAGTACCTTCCCCGCTTTGACCGCCACGTTAGTCTTCTCGACGAACAAGATGAAGAGAAAGCACATTGGCACAGACCCATATTTGAGTTTACCAAATAGATTGGCAAGATTGAAGCCTTTTGGCAGCTTTTCCAACTTTTTCGCCAGTGGTCGGTCCACGCAGCTCAAAGCGTAAACCAGACGATCCGCACTACCGCCAGCGAGGGAAAATAATCTGTCTTTGAGACGGTTGATCAATTTTTGAGGTATCAACTTCGCCTCCTTCACAATCGTTGTGTTGGAGTGTACTTTGTAGAAAAGGGTGGTTGTAACGTTGAAGTCGTCCAGCTCTCCTTGGACGTTCGAGTACATCGCAGTCGATTTCTTTACTCTGCGGTTGATGTTGCCACTCATTTTTGAGCTTTTGTGTTGAGACTTCTTTGGCGAGGGAACTTGTATGCCAGTTAGGAGTGCAGCCATCTTGGACGAGGCACCTTCAGTGGCGTCCCCTTGCGTCTTTTGATGTTGTGCTTTGCGTTGAACACGCGGGATGACAGGTCTAGCTTTAGCAGTTGCTGAAGACATAGAGCTCAGAGCTGTAACACGGTAAGGACCGATAGACAGCAGAATGCGACTTTAAATTTACAGTAGTAGTAAGTCAGAGGATCAGGCTGTCAACTTGGACAGCTGGTCACCTCTTGCCTTTTATTGAAAAATTAGTAACTTGAAAGTCTAACTGCTCACTTATTATTTGAAGTACTTAAAAATGGACTCGGTTGGATCAGTTTAAATTATTATTTGACCTGAACCGGTAGTACTTGTTTTTGACCTTTCTAGTTGTGGAAAGACCAGTTACAACGAAGATGTGGAAAGCTTGTTATAACTGTCATACTAACTTCAGGAAGGTCATTATTAAAACGAAAGTAACGAAAACTTGACATTGTTTGAGCTTGTCTACCTGTGAGCCGGTTGTAGTAAAAGGAAGGCATGATTACTGCCATAGTAGCCTTTTAATTGACAAATCAACTACCTAAGTAACGGTGAATTAAATTGAAATAGTAATGACCAACGCTCCCTCTTAGGTATTTGTCAATGTCATAACTACCGTCATAAGTGTTTTATAGGTTTGAAGCAAATGAAAAATTTGCAAGCGCTTCCCGTAAGGGGTATCAAAGGTTACTAAAAACTATATATATAAAAACGTTAGGGGTGTGAGGAAACAAAGTGAGAAAAAAGGAAAGCGAGCTGTATGCGATAAAATAAGACCGTCCTTCGTTTTCGCCCACTTGGCACCAGAAAATTCAGGAATTCTCGCCACCCGGGCCGGCCACCGTGAGGCCTGGGGGCTAGTCAAGCTCTCCGCGTAGCTCATCGCCATTGTGCGCATAGCCGTCTTCCGTTGCGCCCACATCGATTTCCCACTCTTCCTGTTCTGTATCATCGCCCTGATCTTCCTCTAGCTCCCGAAGCTGTTCTATTTCCTGTCTCGGGTATCGTCCATGTTTTAGCCTTAGAAACTCCGCTCGGTTGATTTCCCATTCTGTATACTGGTCTATGACCCTATCCCAGGGTACGGAGTCCAGCCACGACATCGATCGAAGATTCCAGGGCTTCCAGTCCGGCATCGACAATACTAAACAACTCATACAAAACGAGAACAAAACACAAAACATAGGTGAAACACCCGTAGTCATTCCGGTTCGCCCGAAATGATAACAGTGAATTTGTTGAGCAAATAAGCAAACTGCTCGCGCGGCAACGGTTTGGTGAGTAAATCTCCTATCTGCTTTTTACTTCCTACCTTTATGAACCTTATCTCTCCATCTCTCTGAAGGTGATGAATGAAGTGTAATTCGAGAGGCAAATGTTTGGTGCGGGGTCCGGATAATCCTCTTTCACCCGCCAGAATTGTTTGCGAATTATCCTCGAAAATTTCTACTGCACCTTTTTGCGGAATTCTAAGTTCCTGTCTGACATGGCCTATTGCTAGTCCTTCTCTTATGCATTCAGCAGCTGCGTAAATTTCCCCTTCATTTGAACTAAGTTCTATCCTACTCTGTCTTTTTGAAAGCCAACCTATTGGGTCTCCTCCCCACAAGATTATAAAACGTGTGCTTACCCGTCTTCAAGCAGACTTTGTGAGCGGCATCGGGCCACAAAGTGATCTTAGGGTAGGACATACCCTCTTGAACTGATTTTGGCCCGTTAAATGCTATACCGCGAAAAGACTTTGATTAAATAGCGTATGATTCTGCCTAACATAGCGTAAGTTACTCCCTTGTCTATGGTTTGCATGACGCTTGCAGCGTTAAGAGCTTGTTCAATATCTGGTCTCGTCATTTTGCTAAATAAAGCAAACTGCCTACTATACTCGGAATAGACATTTTACGCAACGCTGAATCTTCCGACATTGCTTCCGGTGTTTGCTCTACCGCTGGGGTACTGACCGGACGAGAATTTGCGTATCCTGTCTCACGTAAAATTTGCAATTGGTACTTTCTTTGGTGCAAAACGATTCTGCCTTTCTCGTGCACTATCTCTATCCCTTTGAATTCCTTTGCGACTCCTAACCTTTTGAGTGGGTAATACCGTTCTAACGCAGACGCGAATTATCATAAGCTTCTTTGTTAGGTGCGGAAAATATTAAATCATCCACGTGAAATACTCCCATTATCGCTTCTTTTACAGGCTTGTCTTTCTCTACGAACATGCATAAGTCGGAGTCTAACAACCTAAATCCTAGCTTTACTAACTTAGGGGCTAGAATGTCATACCACCTTCTACCTGCCTGAGGCGCACCATATAACGCTCCATCAACACGCAATATCATCCCCTCTTTGCCCTCTCTATCAATTGCCACCACAAGCACAACAACCACCATCACGACTGCATAGTGAACTAAAACGAAAAGAAAGAGTAGTTGAGGTTCAGGAACTAGAAGGAGTGAGAGTGAGAGTTCTTGCGAGAGAGTTGGGAGACGAGTGGGCAGAGAAGACATACGGAGAGGGCTGGGAGAGTTAAGTGCGCACAGGCATAGTAAAGCAGAAGTGTGCCCCCAAAGAGAGGTTAAAAGTCAGAAAACAACCTCAGCCATCTCACTTTGTTCAGTTTGAGGACAGACTAGAGAAGATGCTAGATTTTTAGATCAATAAGTACAAGGTAAGTGAGGGGAGGTCCGTATTGCCTGCTGGAGAGCTGGAGAGTGCTATGTTATGTTATGACAGATGCATGAATAAACCCAATGAACTTTTGCTTTATTTTAACATTCATGTGCCTAAAGAGATAGCTGAGCAGGGATTGACAGCGAAAGAGTTGTTAGAGGGCATGAAGAAAGAGATTCAATCTCTTAAGGACTTTAAGACATACACATGGGTTAACTTTAGCGAAGCCAAAAAGGCTGGTGTTAGCAAGATAGTTAGGCTCACATGGGTTCACAAAGTAAAGATAGACGAGAACGGAAGGAAGATTGTTAAGTCTAGATTAGCTTTAAGAGGAGACATGTTAGAGCCAGGAGTTAGTTTCAACCCTGACCAATTGTTTATCCCTTGTGCCTCACATCGCTCACTGCTCATGCTTGCCAAACTAACTGCCTGGCATGGTAATAAGCTTTACGGAATTGATTTCAAAAATGTTTACTTAAATGCCCGCATGCAAGATACCGAATTTGCCTACCCACCTGAATTGTTGTGCCTGTCGTCTTATTCGTTTTCCTTCTTGAACTATGGTAGCTTCTGCGATCTTGTCACTCTGCTCCCATGTTCTTCCTTTACTGGGTTGCTCACTCTCTTCATATGGTCTTCTCTCATGCTGTGCTTGAGGATCGGATGCATCTGTGAGTGCGTGTGCATATCCTAGTCCTGTGTTGTTTGTCTGTGGGCTTGTGTCGGTGGGATGGGGTGCAGCTGTCGGTGTGGTGTCGATGTCCTGTGTTGAAAAGCTATCTTGTGTTTGTGTGTGTTTGTGATCTATGCTGACCCCTGTGTCCCCTCCATACTCCCTTTGTCCTTGTTGACTATCTGACTGACTAACGTCATCGACATTGTCGTATTTGTCGTTATCGTCATGAGTCTGTGTCGTGTCCTCTTGTGTGTGGGTGGTGGTGACTGTGGTGGTAGTGGGTGTGGAGTGTGTTTGTTCAATTACTCTCACTCTCCCCCTCAGCTACATCCTCATCCCACTTGACTGTTCTCTCTGGATGTGCTTCCTTCCCTATCACGTACGGGTTAAACCGCACGTTTCTAACTCCTGTTACTACTTTCCTACCGTCCCACACTCTATATAACTCTCTAAATAAGTCATACCCTACCAGCCTAACTTTCTTTCCTCTAAACTGTCCCTTTCTACCCTTGCCTGTATACATTACTCCCATGCAGCCTATCGGTCTAAGGTGTCTTAAAAATGGCTTCCTTTCCAATAACTGCTCAAATGGGGACATCCCCTTCCTAGGTCCTTGGGTGGCAGGCAAAATCTTGTGTAGAGTGGTTGCCGAATGTTCCATCTCTGCCCAGAAAGAAATGGGCAGGTGGGCATGGTAACGCATGGCTCTTGCGGCCCCAGCCGTAATGTCATTGGCTTTTTCAGCGATAGGCCCGTTACCATCTTTGTCCCCCGTTGCTGACGTTTTCCAAATAAACTGACTAGGCTTCCACCACTCTATCACCTCTTTCGGGACATCAAACTCTTGATCACATCTAATTTCTTGTACTTTATTTCCTGTCTGTCTCTCATAAAATGCTACCGCCTGCTTAATGCAGTCAATAAATTCGTTCTTATGCGCAAGATAATAATCCTTAATAAACAACGAGTAATCGTCCGTGACCGAAAATTTATGTCTTACAGTGTATTGACCTTGCTGACCACGTTCCGGTCTCTATGTGTAATACTACTCCTGGCTTACTAGCTCTGAGTCTCTATCTTATTAACTTTAAACCTAGGCAACTGCTTTGCCTTACCTATCATGCATGATTCGCAAAATTCTACTTTCTTCTCATCTCCTACTAGCTTTATGCCTAATGCATTTGCCAAAGCTCTCATCTTCTTAATGCTATAGTGTCCACATGCATAATGAACAATTCTATATCTACCTTTCTAATCGCACCAGGCTTGCAGGGATAAGACGCATACAGCGTTACCTCCCCTGTTTTGCCTTCTGTCTGCCTACGCTTCTGTCTTTCTCTCCTGGGGTTTCCCTCCCCTTTTACTCCACCACATCTTTTTTCTTATTCTGTGGGGGTTCATAACGCTCATTTATGTCTAGTGGAGTGTCGAATTCATCGTCCCATCTGTAAAGAAGGGTTGACATGAGCCTACCTCTTACCAGTACGTCTTTCTTCTCTAATCTTATGGGGTGTTTGAGTATGACTAGCTGTCCATTTTGGTGAATGATTGACCGGTGATGGGTATTATCCATCCTGCCGGTTGAGGCAATATTCACGGGTAACCTGGCGTCAAGGAGCATTGGCCTTGATACCGTAATTGATCTACTGTGTCCATTGATACGCGTCACTCTTGCCGTCCCCTCCTGTCCTATCTCACACTCTCCATTACCTGTAATTAGCTTGACAGGGGCAAGGGACTTACTGTCGTGTAACATTTCAGGGTTGCATGCTATGTCTCGTGACGACCCGCTATCCTGAACTATCGTGCTCTTTCTGTCTCGCCCCCCTTCCCCATCTAACAGTAGTGCGTAGTTCTGTTTGCTGTTCTTGTGTTGTGATGGTGCTGGTGGTTGTGAGTTGTTGCTGTTTTGGGTTTGTGTTGGTGGGGATAGTGTTGTGCGTGCTGCGTGTGCTATATACACTCCCACTATCGCTCTGACCACATCTGTCAAGAACTCATCTAGCACTAACTTCCCTTCACTCACTCTCTTTACCTCACCACTGCTTTCTTTAATGCATGTTGTTGTGAGTTGTTGAGCGAGCTGTTCTATGTCTTTAAAAGTCATGATGGGTGGCGTGTCGGTGTGTGGTTGGGTTTGAGGCTCTGGACCTGTTTGTGGTGACGGGGTTGCTGCTGCGCCTTCCCGCTGCTTCCCTTTGGCCTCCCCGGTCCCTGCGGCAACACTGGGCAGTCCGGCAGAAGCTTGACTCCCAGTGAGTCTTCCTGATAATGCTGTGTTTTTCAAAATATTTCTTAACATTGCCCTTCCGCGTAAATGTTAGAAATTCCGGGTCAACATCACTATCATCTAAGCATGATGCCATTGCCATGTCATGTCTGATCTCATCAGAACATCTAGAGTCATTTTCACTGTCATAGTATGACTCCTCCATCTCTTCCTCTCCTTCTTCTTCCTCACTCCTTTCTCTTTGCATTGGTGTGTCATCTGTTTGCGTGACATGAGTGGGTGATGCGGTGTGAGGTGTTTGTGTGATGGAAGTGTGTTTTTGCGGTGTTGTCTCTACACGCCTGCTCCCCCTCACTTCCTTTTTCACTCCCTTTTGCTTATTCTCTCCCTCCCTCTGTGGAGATTGGTTGGTGAAATTCAATGTGGTAGTGAGGTTGTGTGGTATGACTGTCCCTCTCGCTTTTGCATCCTCAGGGTAGTAAAGGGACTTGGGGCGACGGACGTCTGGGCTAAGTCAAGTAGAGGATACTCTTTGTCCTGTTTCTTTGCATGATAACCGCAAAATAGTCCATATATCAACCTAGAAGCTTGCAGAGCATCTGGACCCCTCTTATCTTTCTCAAAAGAGATTTGACAAGGACTGTTCTTTTTGTTCTTGCCATGACGCTTAAGGGACCTCGGTCTCTCTTTGCTATACCTCTCAATGGTTGTCAGAGGTGATTTGGGGACTGTGTTTTGACGCTGTGGGGTGTTTGTGGAGGTGTCCCTTGTTAGCTGACTCTGAGAGCGTGAGATTGGTGTGGCGGAGGGACTCCCTCCGTCACTTCTATTTGTCGACAGGGGACGAACATCTGGCTCAATCTGAGGTTCCCCAGACTCGACAATCGCTCTCTCTCCCTGCCTCTCTCTTCGTCAGGGGTTTCCCCAGGGTCGTCTAGGACATCTCCCCCCCCCCATGAAGACGAGTAAAGCGTCACTGTCAGTCTCTGTGTCCCCCTCTTCTTCTTCCTCTCTAATGAGGTTCATGTCTTTGTCTTTGAGAGACTTTTTGTGCTTATTGCTGTGAGGTTTTCCCTTCTTCTTTTTGTTATCGATCTTGTCTTCACTCGCTTGAGTCTTCTTACGGGGTTTCTTTGCTGGGCAATACTTCTTGGTATGACCTTTCTGATTGCACTCGTAACAAGTGACTTTGAGCCACCATTCTTCCTTCTTCTTGAGTTTTCTGAACTTGCCCTTACCCTTCGTCCTCATCTCCCTTATCACCTGCTGTCTCCCTCTTCTGCCTCGTGGGCTTTTCAGGTCTCTCCTTCCTTTCTTCCCCTCTGCACTTATCCTTTCTCCGCAACGCCCATGTGTCTCTTGCGCTGTCAACTAAGTCGTCAAATCGTGGTCTAAGATTGGTGGGTAGGTTGAAGTAGAGTGCTTTGAAGTTCTCTCCGTATGCGGGGTGTTTTGCAAGCTTAGCAAGCAGGGATCTTATGAGGTCATCTTCGTCGAATGGTTGAGTTCTGTGACTTTCTACCTCTCCCTTCATTGCAACATAATCATTCAACCATGCATCAACATTTTGTCCGGGTTTTGGATACATGTTCTCGAAAATGTATGCTTCTATGTTCTTGTTCACCCCGGAGATTGAACCGAACTTGGCCCGCACTGCCTCTATCACCTCTATCGGTCCTGTGACTGTCTTAGTACGCAAATATCGAACTACAACAGGATGAGAAAAAGCAACAGACAGAATGAGTTGTAGTGTTCGCATGCGCTCATAATGCCTCTCTTCTTCTGTACTACTTTCACTCTTAGTGTGTGTGCTCGTTTCGACTGTCTTCGTTTCTCATGCTTCATTTTCTTTGCTCTTTTCTCTCTCCAGTTTTTCTTTTGTTCGTCAGTTAGCTTCGCCCAATCCTTCGGTCTGTCTTCAGAGGGTGTCTTGCCTTCGTCTTTCTTTAGCGTTTTGGGTCTCTGTCTACCTGCGTCTGACGAACTGCTTTCATCGTCAGAATCTACATCAGGGGTATCCTCTGAGTCTGGTTCATCAGGCAACTCCCTCTCCTCAATCTCCAGTGCTTTGACTGGGTCATAAGGATATTTAACCTTGGCCTTTGCTGGGTCATCAAATGCTAGCGTGACGCACTCACCATGCCAGGCACTGATGCCCTTTGCATAGTTCACTAGCTTGTAACGGAAGTCGGAATAATTCCGAGTGGTACCATCCAACTGCGGATGTACTCTTACTTTAAACCCATTGTTTTCTCAGTTCCAAGGCGCATAACCTTTGGGAAGCTACCCATCGTTGAACCTTTACCGACCACTTTCAGAGTTTATCCGGGCTACCTAGCAAGACTATCAACGCATTATGGAAACGCACTTTCATAACTCGTATAATAAAGAACTGACGCTTTGACTTCCACGTCACAGACTGCCTAATTTAGATATAGGTCTTACGCATTTTGGTTAACATTGGCATTATTGACTGTCCGGCCTATTGACAAATCAACTACCTAAGTAACGGTGAATTAAATTGAAATAGTAATGACCAAAGTTCCAGTGACTGGGAATTTATGACAAAATAAGGGAAATTGCTTATGTGTTGTTGTTTGCATGTATGTTTTGGCATTCGTGGAACTCTTTGATAAACTCCTGTTGAGTTGTTGTAGTGTAAGTTGCTAGACCAATAATCGCTCTGGTCGGCATTATTTAAAAGCATAATGTGCTGGATTGTATTCAGTAGAAGCAGAACGCGGCAATAAATCCTGCTGAGTTGTTGGTTGTCATAGTCTGCGGGGCGGTATACATGGCAAAAGCCGAAGAACCAATTTAATATTAATTACGCCTGACATTGTCCCACCCGTCAAAGAAAGGAAAGCCAATGACCAACTGGAATTTACACAGTTTGCGCCGTTGTATGTTAATAATTGACCGCTTGACAATGATGGTAACACCACATCGCTATGCGTATCAATTGACACATCGGCAGACACTTTCATATTATTCGCATTACTACTACTACTGGGCCGGAACAAAAAAAATCTCGGACCACCTTCAAATCTTGGAAACACCCTAAAAATCCCGGAAGTTACACCTCAAACTTATTTCCGGGAAATTGGGTCGGACCAGTAACTCGGATTTTGATCTTGGACTGTGATTGCGATCTTGGACCAGAGATAAAAATCTCGGATCTGTGATTTTAAATCTTTGGTCAGAGATTGACATTCTAAGATTAAAAATCACGTTCCCGAGATTTTTATCTTGATATCAAGATTTAAAAATCTTGAAGCCAAGATAATTTATCTTGATACCAATATTTAAAATCATGGTTTTAATAAATTGTTTCACGGAATCAGGATAAAAAATATTGTAATCATGATTTTTAATCACGGGATAGTGACTTAAGAGACTTAAGAAACCAAAGGTTCCCAAGATTTTACTCGCTTCCAAGATTTAATTCAGGTTTCCAAAATTATTTTCTTAAATCAAGATTTTAAATCCTGCTATCAGGATTTGTAATCATGGACTCGAGATTTAAAATCAAGAGTTTTAAATTTTATCTTGGATCCAAGATTTTAATCATGATTTTGTGATTATAAATCCCGGGTTTTAATCTTTATTCTCATACCTACCCTTATTGTCCCGGCCGCCATGAAGTCCCGGCCACTATTTATTAAGTAAATATCCGGTTTAATTAATTTAATGTCAAACTTCATTTTCAACAGGAGAGAAAAGAAAGAAACGAAAAAGACAGGCAGAGAGGCAGAGAGAAAGAAAAAAAGTAAAAAAGAAAAAAGAAAAGAGAGAAAGGAAGGATAACCAAGTGTAAGGGCAAGAGAAAAGAAAAAAAGGTGGAAAAAAAAGAAAGGAAAGAATTTGAAGAAATCCAAGAGAGAGAGAGAGAAAGGAGAGAAAAGACAAAGAAAAGAAAAGAGAGAAGGATTACCAAGTGTGGGCAAGAGAAAGAGAAAAACAAAGAGAAAAGAAAAAAAGGTGGAAAGAAAAGAGAAAAAAGAAAGGAAAGAAAAGAAAAAAGAGAGAGAGATCGAAAGAAAGAAAGAGAAGAAATAGAACAAAAGAAAGAAAATAAAAAAGAAAAGAGAAAAGAGAGGAAGAAAGAAAGAAAAGAGAGAGAAAAGAAAGAAAGGAAGAAAGGAAGAAAGGATTGCAAAGTATGAGGGCAAAAGAAAGAAAGAAAGAAAGAAGAAAAGAAAAGAAAAAAGAAAGAGAACAAAAAAGAGAAAACGAATGGAACGAAAAGAGTTCTGAAATTCAAAGAAGCAAGCAAAAAGATGAGACAGAGAGAGATTTGTGCGTGTGTGTCTGTGCGTGTGTGTGAGAGAGACAGTGTGTGAGAGAGAGAGAGAGAGAGAGAGAGAGAGAGAAAGAGAGAGAGTATACGAGAAGGATAGAAAAAAAGAGAAAAAAGAAAGGAAAGAAAAGAAAGAAAAGAAAAAAACAAAGAAAAGAAAAGAAGAAAGAAAGAAAAGATAGAAGGATTACCAAGTGTAAGGGCAAGAAAAAGAGAAAAAGAAAGAGAAAAGAAAAAAGGCGGAAAGAAAACAGAAAAAAGGAAAGAAACGAGAGAGAGAGAGAGAGAGAGATCGAAAGAAAGAAAGAAAGAGAAGAAAAAGAATAAATAGAACAAAAGAAAGAAAAGAAAAAAGAAAAAAGAAAATAAACAGAAAGAAAAGCGAGAAAAGAGAGAAAAGAGAGGAAGAAAGAGAGAAAAGAGAGAAAAGAGAGAAAAGAAGGGAAAGATTACAAAGTATGAGGGCAAAAGAAAGAAAGGAAGAGAAGAACTTCGAAAGAAGAGAAGACCTGTTGTCAGTCCGACGCGACGCGGGAAAGCAATCCAAGCTCCTGGCTGAAAAAAAAAAAAAAGTTTCAACAAAGAAAAGCCGAAAAGACCTGAGTTCTGAACTGTTCTGGAGTCGGATGAGATGTCGACATACCTGTGACACACAACATGGTGAAGATAGCAAGAACAAACACCCTCCCTTGGCCGGTTTGAATTTTTGCACCCACAAACAGGAAGCACGCAGCTGTCCGGCCAAAAATCTGTTTACAAAAAAGGCAGCCAGGAAGAATTGGTGAGTGGTGCCCCCTAGTATCATTCTATTTTATTTTCTTCATTTTTGTTCTATTTCTTATCTTTCTTCTCTTTCTTCTCTTTTGTTTCTTTCTTTCGATCTCTCTCTCTCTCTCTTTCTTTCTTTTCTCTTCTTCTAGTTCTTTCCGCTTTCATTACACTCAGTTGTAAAAACAGTTTTTTAAAAAATAATAAAACCTTTTCTGTAGCATGTACATGCAGGATCTTTGACTTGTGAAAAACAAACAAACTATTAGTGATTAGTAATTCTTGGACCTGCCAATGGACGACTTCATTTACTCACTTTGGAAGGTGAAATATCAATTATGCAATGCTAAGAAAAGTAGATGATACCGCAGTTCGTGCCATGAATTTTCGTGCCTTAAATTCACGACACTAACTGCGATTAAGGCTTCTAGACATATCTCCCGTGTAATCAATACGAAGCAACAAAACAGCAAAATAAAGAAATCAAAATTTTCAATCAATACTAAGAAGCAAAATGAAGAAATCTCTCTTACTCTTAATTTCGCTTTTAAATAAAAATAAAAGTCAAGCAAATTTTTTTTCCGCTTTACTTTTACTTTTAAATAAAAACAAAATCAATACAGAAGGCCAAAAGCCCCCTATCTCGGACACGTCCGAGATAATCAGACAACCACAAGCACCATATCTCCGACACGTCGGAGATAATCAGAAAAAATATATGACACATTTTTATTAAAAGTTATTACATAATGTATAATATCATTTATTATATGATGATTGACCGCAAACAGAAGAGAGCAGAATATAGAAAAGAAAGAAGCAAACAAAAATATACTTGTGTATGTGGTAAGACCATAGGAATATACAGCAAATACACACACGAAAAATCAGATTTTCATAGAGATTTCTTCGCCGAGAAAGAGGAGGTAATGATTGGAGGTTATCCAGTTATATGTGTTTGTCGCAGAAATGATGACATAGAAAGATATTATAAAAATAAAATGTAAAATGATTTAAAGAAATAAATATTATTACATATATATATATTATATATTATGTGCGAATTAACAATCCTTCAACAAGCAGACAAGGAGATGAAAGAAATATATAACTCTCATTTTCCTGAAGCAAAAGCAGATGACTTATCTATTAAAATATTTACAAAACAAGAAATGTCTAATAGATATGTCAAAGCATACAAATTTTGGAAAATACAAGCCGAGATTATAAGAGATAAAGAAGAAAAAGATATGAAAGACTTATATAAATTAAAAATATGTGCTATGGCCATTGAAAAATTGAATGAGAGAACTCCATTTAAAAAATATGTAAAATCAAACTCTGAATATTGGAAATTTCACAAAAAATATATTATTGTGGATATTGAAGAAACTCCTAATGGACTTCTATTAAGTGGAGCACCGAAATAAATAATTAATTTCAATCTAAAGAGTAAAATTATATTACTTATAATATACAATGGGCAGACACAAGAAGTATCTCACACTTGAAGATAGACGAAAGGCAAACAATGATAAAGCGATGGCTTATCATAACAGAAATCGCGATGAAATAAACAGAATGAGAAAAGAAAAACTTAAAGAAAGAAACAGGAAACTGGAAGAATATGAAAAAATGAAAGCAAAAGAAAAAGCAATAGAAAAAGCAACAGAAAAAATGTAAAACTATTTTCCATCTAAAGATAACTATATATATTGATATATATATATTGGTAAAACAATTTAATTATTTTCAATATTTTTATATTCCTGCTAATATAAAAGTAAAATATGCCACCACCATTACCACCTAGACCAACAAAAGAAAATGTAGAACTAGCGAAGGTAAGGGCGAACTTACGCGAAACAAAGACACGAGAGGCGGGACGACGAGAGGTAAAACTCGTTGAACTAAGACCAATACGAAACATAGGTATAAACGGCTTTTCATACCCCTTTAGAAATCTTGACATTAACTTTTATGATATGGATGCGATTGAACTAATAATTATGAGAGCAGTAAGAGATGTTAAAACCAGAGGTATGACAAACGAAGCAAGTATTCATATTAAGTTTGGTTATATAACGGATGTTGATGACAGCAAGTTTTACAAATGGAAAACTTTCAATTCAGTTAAGTTGAAAGATATAGACAACCTATTTCGTGATATATATCTATACAACGAACAAAATCTTGAAGCCAGTGCTCACTGATATGAACGAATTATCCAATACATAAATATTCAAATTATCCAAGAAGACGGAGGCGGATGCAATTCTTCAGGAAAGGATTTGAAAAATAAAACAGATGAAGGAATTCATATTAATCCAAGGAGTAAGGATAATAATTGTTTCTTCTATGTTGTCAAGAATATATTAAACCTTCCTTTGAAGGGTAAATCAAAACTTAATAAAAAAGTATGTAATGATATTAGAAAAGAATTTAAACTTGAAACTAATTCTTACATACCTTTATCGGTTGGTTTTGAAATATTAAAAAAATATTGTATTGAAGGTAAGTATTTTGAAATAACTGATGCGACAACGAAGCAGACTTTCAAAAACTTTGAAGACCCTTTAATTACTGCGGATGTGCTTTGTTATCTTCTTAAAGGACATTATATAAGTTTTATAAAAAGAAACAAAAATAAGTGCCCCAATTGTCTGAGGGAATATTTCAATAATCACACTTGCAATAATAAAAGGATTACATATGCGAAGGCTAAACTTAGAGAAAAAGAAAAACAAGTAAGGTCTTTATTAACTAGATTTGATGAAATGAATTATAACAATCAAGATGAGGTTTTTCATTATGACCTTGAGACTTTTACAAACCTATACGAATTGCACACCCCATACATAGCGGGCTATACAATTGCAGATATTGGTTTTAAATATGTCGCTGGCGATGATTGTATTCCAAAACTTCTTGATATAATTTTTAAATTCGCTGAAGATTTAGCAAAAAGAAAACCAAAAGAAAAATTATATGTTAATGCCTTTAATGGTTCAAAGTTTGACCACTACTTCCTTCAAAAAGAATTTATCAAAAGAAAAATTAAAGACACTCCATTGATTAATAATGGAGCCATTATCTCAATGGAATACAAAAACATAAAATTCTGGGATATGTGCAAGCACACTGAAGGAAGCCTTAAAAAGAACCTTGAAACCTTGGGCTGTAATGTTTCAAAAGGAGACTTTGACCATAGTAAAGCAAAACGATGGGAAGAAATGGATGAAGAAACCAAAAAAGAATGTTTAGAATATTTAGAGAAAGATGTTATGGGGCTTAAGGAACTCCACGACACACTAAATAGACAAACATACGAAGAGCACAAAACAAACTTAACCGCTTTTATCTCTACTTCGTCTCTTACATTCAATTTATGGAAAAAGAGGATAGATGGAAAATACATCATTCAATTACCTACCATAAAACAAGAAAGAGACTTTAGAAAGGCTGTGTATGGTGCTAGAACTTACCCAAGCAAAAGGAGGTTTATCTCAGAGCAATACAAAAAATACTTAAGTGGCGAAATTAAGTTTGATGAGATTGTAGATTATCTTATTGATGCGGATGTCGTCTCACTTTATCCAACCGCAATGCTTGAATTATTTATGACTGGTGAAATAAAAGAGTGCGAAGGAGAAATGAAGGGGAAACTTGGTATATATAATGTTGATTACATATCACCAAAAAACCTTTTACACCCGCGAGTGCCATTCCGCGATAGCAAAGGATGCTTAAAGTGGGAACTAAAAGATATGAAAGACCAATGGCTCACGAGTGTTGATATTGAAGATATGTTAGAACTTGGATACGAAGTTAAAATTAATCGTGGATACTACACTGAAGAAGCAGAACCAGTATTCAAAGAATATGTCTCAGAGTTATTCAAGAAAAAAGAAAACTCAAAGAAAGGCACACCGCAATATCTACTCGCCAAGTTGTTTATGAATGCTTTATACGGAAAGACAATCCAAAGACCAATTAACTCTGTGAGTAAATACATAACAAAAAATCACGAGTATTGGAAATTTTGGGCGAAGAATGTTATAACCGATATTGAAAAGTTTGACGAAGCAAACGGAGAATTATGGCTAATCACTGGTATTCCTAGAGATGAGAAAGAAAAGGAAGAAAAAATTACGAAACCCACACATTATGGAGCCTTTATATTAGCATACAGCAGGCGAATTATGTATAAGTATATGACAGAGGCTAATCCAGACAACAATCCAGAAAATGATTATTATTATACCGATACAGACAGCATACAAGCACATGTAAAAACAATTGAAAAAATAAAAAGATTTAGAGATAAAACAATCGGCGGTATGAGCGACGACCTCGGCGATGATTGTAAGATAATAAGAGGAATATGGATAGCCCCAAAATTGTATATGTTGGAATATGTAAAAAGGGGAGACGAACGAGGCAAGACACATTTCCACTTTAGAGGAAAAGGATTGGACTTGAAGAAATTAAATCCTGCTTCATATGAACTAATGGACAAGGGCGAAAGCCTGACAAACACAAGAGACTTCATAATGAAGAAGATACACACGAGCAGAAACAGCAAACAGCAACACATTGAACACTTTAGCATTCAACACCAAAAGAATGTTGTAAAAGTTGTAAATAAGACGAGATGGTGCGGACGAGATTTCTATACTGATAATGATAGCATTCCGCGAGGATATCATATAAGGACATAAAAGAATTAATTATTAACAAAAATAAAATAAAAAAAATTATTTTTTCCATAAAAAATTTTCGTCAGTCTATATACACCAATGACCGCCCTCACCAGACTATGCGAGAAGTTTGAGAAAATCTCTATTGAAAATAAAAATGAAACATTTTCTCTTACCGATGTTAAAAAGATAATTACTGACGAAATCCAAATGATTGAAAAGGCACGGGCGGGCAAGCCAAAGGATACTTTTCCATTTGGTAAGTATAAAGGTAAAAAAATTCAAGATATAGCGGTTATTGATAAGCCATACCTTGAATGGGTTATGAAACAGCCTTGGTTTGATAAATTCACCGACATTAAGGCAGAAGTAAAAAAATATTTACAATAAAATTATTTTGTAGTATATATATCAATGACCGACCTGAGCACCAAGCAGGACTACTTGAATGAAATTGAAAAGTGGAACATTGACAGCGAAGTTAAGAAACCCACTATTAAATGGACTAAACCCGACATTGTTTCTTTCTATGAGCAATATAAACCAAGAGACGATAATGTTAAAGCAGTTATTCCTTTAGAAGACACATTGACGAAAATGATGGAGGAAGAAAGCACTCCTTTTACTACTGCTGATTTAGACCTTAGGTCAATTGTCGATAGCGAGCTATCGACTAAATTAAAAGAGACTGGTATCACCGAAATAAAGGCCAAGGTCGGCGAAGAAATAGCACAAAGTGAAACCGATGTTTTTCTTCAATATGGTAAGTATAAAAAAATGAAAATTGAAGATGTCGCTAAGATTGATAAACCATACCTTGAATATTTAATTCAACAACCTTATTTTAATAACAAAGATGCGGTAAAAAAATATTTATAATATCCACATCGCTTTTCATTAATTTTTTTGCTTCAATGGTCTTCAATAAAGTTAGCGATAACATTAATATTGCTACCAGCACCTGCCGACACAGCCTTCTGTGTGAATGTCAAAACATCGTTCGGTGTTAATTGAATATCGTATGTTCTGAGATTAATCTGTTGAGTTGAGGTGGCATTTACATAAATCTTAAAAATTGTCGTTCCGTTAGCGATAGCGGTTGCTTTTGTGTCTGTATCTACGATTGAAGTTGTGGCATCAACATCAGCAAAACCAGCCCCTGTTAGTGTCCCATTCAATACCATTCTGACGACATTTGACTTAGTATCTTCATTTGTAATACTTACCAAGGAAGGAAAGACATTTGAATAGTTGGTTAGGCTATTATTGAATAGTGCTTTATTCCTGATACTTAAAATGGGGCTTTCAGTGGTGCTCGTTTTTTCGTCTCCTTCCGCAGTATTTGTAATACTGGTATTAATAGTATTTGAGCCCTCAACGAATAAACTGGCACTCGCCGTTTTAAGAATTTGTATTCCAACCGCCGCATCATTTCTCATTACTGCCGTAAAAGGTAATGTTGTATTTCGCAGGCTTACACCAGTATTTGCATTCGCATACTCAATCATATGAACTAATTGAAATTCACCAGTCTCTGGATTTTCAATTGAAAACTTAATAGCACCAAACCCGAGATACTGAAATTGAATTTGAAATACATTTCCTTTACTCCAGTCTAAGTTCGGCATAGCAGAAGTTCCATCGCAAGGGTCGTCCCAGTCTTCTTGGTCGATATAAACTGCAACACCTCCTTTAATATGCGCGATATTCATTCCTGCTTGATTTTTGTAAAAATAAAATCCATCGTTAAGGTCATTTCCTATTCCAATAAATGAATAGTAATCTTTTGTATCATCCGTTGTCCATATAGCAGTAAAGCGGGCAAGGACACCCATTCCAGTTCTATATTTTATTCTCCTTTTACTTACTAATCCAGCATCTGCCGTAGCATTAGCAGTTGTTTTCAATTCAGCCATATTATTCAAAAATGACACAGACGATTTTGTTTCTGTTTTTGTCCATATCCTAGTATTAATGGTATATGGAAAGATTTCTTGTAATACTGGTGTTAATTGTGCAGTTGTTGTTTCGCCGAAGGCTGTCTTCATGTTATCAATATGTCCATCATATCCTACTTTTAGGTTAATGAACTCTCCTTTAGGATTTTGTGCTATCAAATTTCGTTGGTGGGACATTATATATTAATAATAAAAAAATAAATTAACTAACAAAATTAATAATCGCCTCTTACGACATCAAAATTTCAATTCCCTTAACAAGCACACTTCGTTGAAGAATGGCAAAAGTGTAATGGTTAAGATTGTTTCCAGCAGTAGTTGAAACGAACTCATATCGCCTCTCAGTGTCAAGGCTCAGACCACTCACCTCATACCCGTCAGTATCCTTATCACAAAGCGGGCGGTTGTTGTCCCAAGTATCAACATGAAACCAGTTGTAATGATAGACATCGCTGTTTAGGATAGCACTACCCTTCAACTTATCCTTCAAAATCATATAGTCTTCATTCTCAGAGGTGTCAATGTCAAATTGTTGAAGACGAGAGCCATCCAGAGTTGTATAATATGAAACAATCTTCGCATCCGCTCTGTTATCATTGTCAAAAGCAGTATTTTTATTTTCATCGTTGTGGAATGCGGAAGTATAAATTCTTCTAATTCTCTCACCCTGTGAGCGGTTCATTTTTACTACGAAATTTTGGTTTTGTGTTTGGAGGTTCTGCTTCCAAGAGATAGGGTATTCAATCTTAAATGGGAAACCTTCTCCCGCAATCTTCTGCTGAACACCAAGGACAACATTTGGGTCAGTCTCTACGGCAAGAAACAGATTTAAGTTTGAAATAGTAGCACCAACAGCCACCTGTGCAGCACCAGTAGAAATACTGCTCGCATCAGTTCCATAGAAAGTAGAGCGGTTAGTGCCCTCCCAGACAATTCGCAAATCAAGGATTTCATTAAAACCGATAGTCTTATCTAATTCAAAAATAGTTCCAAAAATCATACCCAACGGAAGTTTAACTTTAATGACAGGGGTGGGCTGTGCATTAGTTCCTCCTTCAAAATACTTAGCCTCCTCAAAAGGAACATTAACAAGGCTATAATTTCCAGCAGTGCTATCGGCTAGAGCGGTATCATTATGACGGCGAGCATTAACAAGTGGCACTTTGTAGTATCCTTGAACTGCAGCAACCACTCCAGCAGTATTGACTGCATCAGTAATTGCTTTTCTTTCCGCTACACTTCCTATCTCAACTTTTCCAGCATTACACTTTTGAAGCATAGCCCCGCTAGATACACCCGCCCCGTGGTTTTCAAGTGCCATAAACTTCTCATATTTAATTTCAGGCTTCCAAATCATCTTAGTGTAATTGCCCACGTGTTGAAGATTACACAAATATTGACCGCTTCGGCTTCGCAGTTCAATTCTTTGTATCATAGGCAAGCAGTCCATAAACATACGATTATAACCAGCAGATGCGGCAGGTGTGTAAGTAAATCGCAAGACACTACGGGCAAGGTTCAAAGGACGAGTAGGGATTTCAAAGGTGCTTTCAAGTCCCCCCGCAGTGGTGAGAACAACATCAGCCGACCCTTCACGGGCAGTAAGTTTGTTCAATTCATACTTACCAGTGAGCAGTTCCTTAGTCTGATGGACTAGTTCTCCTCCGTATTGGACAGGCATTTTTTTCTTTTTTGAAGTGTTGTCTATCTCAAAACTTGTTTTGAGATTATTAACTAATTCACAAGAATATATTTATAGAAAAAAAATAAATAATTCTAAAATAATTATTGTTTATTCATCAATCTTATTAATGTGCCTTTTTGAAGTAATATGGTTATGAAAACTTTGCTTACTACTAAGTTTTACATCACAAATTAGTTTGATAGCAAGCTATCAACAATTGCCCTACGGGCTAATTTCACATCGCCATGCGCCACATTCCGCACAATGCCCTTTTTGTTTGTTGTGTTCGCAAAAGTTGTTCGGCTTACATTCTTTACACATATCTTATATTTACATCAAAAATAATTCACTTTGATTTCAACAAATTAAAGAATGAATTGAATAAACTAAAATAATTAGTTTCACGATAAACCAATAATGTCATAACAATACCCAAACCATTAAGATTAATTGCTTGGTCGTTTTCGTCCGTCAAGTAAAACCTAAACACATTGTTTGAACTAGCGGACAATGTTTTTCCATACTCAGACCCGCTTCCATCATAAATGACAGAGCCGAAAGGAATTTCGTTTGCTGTGTATATTTCTTGTAGCACGTGATTATCTCCTTCACCAACTAAGTCCGATTGAAGATACAGAGTTTTTTCGCCAGTTAGAATAATTACATTTGGTGATTTAATAAAATCATTGGCAAAGAAATATGTGGAATTTCTATCAAAATCCATTACTTCGTGAATACGGGTATCATTATCAAATATAAACCGCGGTTGAATACCTTTATTCTCTGACACACTGAATGTTAATTTGCCATCTTCTGGTTCTATGTTGGTATTATTACTGGATACAACATAAGTATAATTATTTGGGCTGTCTGCGGTTAGTATCTCCGACAACTTATTTTTTAGATTGTTCATTGTGTAGTTTCCCTCAGGTATCGTAATTAAAGCCTCATACCCGTCTTCAGATAATGTAAAAGTATTATATGGAGAGGCTACGGAGTAATACGACTTCGGCACATAGATATGAAGAATTTTACAATGTGTGGGATTGTCCAGTGATTTTAAGTTTATTTCGTGTGTAAAGTCGCTATCTGTGCCTGTTATTCTGTTTTTACTATTTATGTAATAGATACCACTTGACCTGCCCCCTTTGTAATCCATGATATATCATACAAATAATATTTCAAATAAAAGTATCAAAATTACCATATCCATTCTGTGCTTTCAACTTTTCTGCTTCTTCTTCTTTTAAGTCTGTGAAACCCGAACTAAACTTAAATCGGTTGCCTTTCGCCCGCTCTTGGAGAAATCTCATACTATGCCAACCGCACGTGTCTGAGGTGTTGGATTGTTGTTTTACTTGATTAACCTTCATTAACAAATAACTATCGGGGTGGCTTTTATCTATTAGCCTTTTCATTTGTTGCTGAAAGTCTTCCGTTGGTTGGTAAAGTGCTAATGGGTCATACACTTCAACACTCCTGTCTTTATCTAGACTTACCCATATAGCAATCCAATGAGACCCCGCTTGTTTGTGATTGTCCAAATTCATAATAAATCCGTATCGCTTTCTTTTTTCTGGATTTAGTTTGTAGATTTCATCACTGGCTATTGCTCCGAGATACCATCCATATTTTTTCATTATGTCATCTATTTCATTAGTCATTAAACCGCGACCCTCACCTTGTAATGGGACTTGCTCTGGCTGTGGCTCTGGCTCTGGTTGCTGTTGCTCTTGCTCTGTCAGATCTATTTCAACGCGTTGAAATAGATCGGGTTGCTGTGGTGTTCGGTCTGGCGGTGTAGTCGTATCCACTGCTGGCTCTGGTGGCGGTGGTAGCGGTTGGGGCATCCCTTCATCAACATTTAAATCCGCTGAAACTTGTTTATCTACATTTGGGTCTATTGTCATTTTGTTAGTTAGAGTATTTACAAAATCATGTTTGTTCATTGTGTGTTTCCAATCTTTGCGGGCTAAGTATTTTTTTATTTTCGCTATTGAAAATACCTTATCAATTAATTCATTTAATGTCTTCGCTCCACTACCTTTTTGTTCAGTAATACCCATATACTCTTCATATCTAGCATAATCCGCCACTTTTCTTTTTACGTTTTTCACCTCACTTCCAACATCAATATTAAACCTTTTAATCATGTTAATTATCCAATTTGAAGTGTCTTTGTAATTTAATTTGTTATGACCATCACTATCTAGTCTCTTTTTTAAAGCATGTGCTAACTCTTTTATGGTAATGGTTGGGTGATAAGTTTTTGAAAATCCAGAGATTAAAAATTGATTAATTTGTAAATTTTCAAGATGCTTACCCTTTTCTTCCACTTTCTTTTTTTCCTTTTCAAGTTTTTCTTTATATTCTTCTGCTAACTTTTTCTGTTCTTCTAAAGACGTTGCTGTGGCTATAGCCATCTGAATATCTTGACTGGCTTTTTGTAAGTCTTTGAGACTCATCTTTTTAATGAATTTATCTGTATATCCTGCTAATTTCAGTGTTTCAATATCTTTCTGCTTTTGCTTTTTTTCTTCCTCATATTGCTCTTTTGTTTTCAATGGTGCTTCATCTCCTAAATCAGGTAAGGCTGGTGCTTGTGGCGGTGCTTGTGGTTGTCCCTGTTGTGGTGGGGCTTGTGGTTGTCCCTGTTGTTGTGGCATGATATATTGATACTGCTGTGGCGGTGGCATAATAGCCAATCTTTGGTTCCTTTGCTGTTCGTATTGTAAATCCTCTATGAGTTTTTGCTCCCTTCTTAGTTCTCTGTCTTTTTGTTCTTGTCGTTCCTTGATATCGGATAGTTCATTGCGGTGTATCCTTGCTAACTCATCCTGCCTTTCCTTAGCATCGGCTATGTCTTTTCTTTCTTGCCTCTTCTTTTCTTCTTCAGCATCCGCCTGTGCTTTTTTCTCTTTTTGGTCTATCTCATCAATCTTTTCGTATTTCTCCTTCTTAAGTTTGTCTAAGTGGTCATTAATGGCTGTTCTAGTATTTTGTTCAATTTCAGATAGGCTTTGGACTTTCCTCTTATCTCCGACATGTCGGAGATTATCTTCTTTTCGCTTAGGTGTCCGCTTTGCTTCCAATCTCCGACGTGTCGGAGATTTTGGTCTGCTTAAGTATTTCATAAAAAGTTTAACGATTTGAAGTGTGCTCATATCATTTGTTTTATTGCCAAAATTTAAGATAATATTTTTTACCCTTCTGGATAATATACGGCTTCCCGCTTTTGTTTCTATAAACCCGCGGGGGTCTTAATTTCTGTTTCTTCGTTTTCATTATATAAAACAAAAAAATATTTCTGTGTTATATCAAATTATTTTTTTAGAATTAGATTATCGCTTGCGATAATCAATTTGTCCGCAAGCGGACTAAAATTTAAGGGCACCGCATCCTCTCTGCTTTCTCTTGCCATATCCGAGTTTTGAAGCGGTGGCTTGGACAGACCCAGCATAAGGAACTCCAATACTGCTTAAGGCTCCCGCAGTTCTAGAAATTACTTTGTTATCACGAAGGAATTTATTAACAGCCAAAGCCGTTTTCCCAACCTTTGCCCAGTTAATTTTACCGCCAGCCTGCCCCTTGCCTCCTTGCTTCTTCTTGCGACCAGACTTCTTTTTACCTCCAGCCATTGTGCTTGAGTTAATAGTTCGTTTGCCGATTGTTGGAATGACTTCAACACGAGTTGTTTTTACTACCATATACTATATAAAAAAATAATTAATTCTAAGATATTTAAAATTCCGCACTTTCGTCTTCGACTTTCGTGCGGTTTTTAAACATCGTTTTTCGATGTTTATGAGCAAGCGAAAATGAGCGAAGCGAATGAAAGCGATGCTCATAAATATCATTACTTTAACCGATAAGCAAAGTTTTTTCTTAACTCATCATCAACACTTGAAACATATAAAAAGTTAAATCTCTCTTTTGTTGCCTCGTGATACTTTTGAAGAAAGTAATCAAAGTCAAAAGATAAGTCTAAGTGTTTATACACGAGTTCCATTTTATCCTGAGACTGGGCTGGAAAGATTAATAAATAATCTAACTGCTTAATGGCTTCTGGTCTAAGGTCGTTCAAATACTGGCTTGACATAATTACCTTTGATTTATAGTGTCTGTTCTTTTTTAACAAATCACTTACGGACTTGTCTCTTAATCCGCTCCCTAAATCATCCAAAACAAAAACAACCTCTGGCGTAATATACTTACTTGGTCGTTCTTTCTTCTCACCTCCTTCTTCCTTTTTCTTTTCCTTTCCAAAGTATAAAAATTGTGGTTTCTCCTTATCTCCAACATGTTGGAGATATTCTACTTCTCCTTCGTGTTGCTCGTCCTGTCTGTTCAGTTTGTCAAGTTCATAATCAATGACATTCACACCATCTGATTTAAGAAAGGTATAAATTGCCATTGGATTTCCCCTGTTCTTAAAGTGCTTAACCATTGCTTTATAAATGTAGTCCTTGTGTATTGTTGAAGCAATAATGACAATACGGGTCTTTCTGTCTGTCGTCCGTTTCAGTATTTCAAAGAGTGCTGTCGTTTTCCCGCTCTTCTTACGGGCTAGCAGAAATATGTTGGCATACGGCTCATTGAATAATTTATAACCTTTTGCTTTTTTATTTCCATCACCCTCTTGTTTTACTGGCTTCACCTTGACATTGTTAATCTTTTGCATCGTATATATTAAGCAAGAAACTCTAAGCACACAACAATTCTTCCCGCTAAATTTCCTGTGTCAATATTTCCGCTGTCTGTTTCAAGGACTTTAAATGTATATTGTCCGTCAGTCCATCCGATATTACCCAAATTATAACTGAGGTTTGAAATGTTTGCTGTGGTGCTGTCCGCAAATGTTCCGATAATTCCAATTCTATCCATATAAAGAATTCTGGTTTTGGTTTCAGTGTGGTCGTTGTAATAGTGAATAAACTTAACATTCATTTTTGTCGGTGTGAATGACATTTGAATATTTTTGTTAAATGATTTACTCCCCACAAAATCATTGCTCAGAAAAATAATCCGCTGATATTTATAGTCAGTCATGGTTATATTACTACTCATAAACTTTTTAATAATCAAAATATTTTCGCGGAGTGCCTGCGACTTTTACTCTCGGGTAAGCGAAAAAAAGAATATTAGTTGTGTTTATTGTATTCAAAAGGGTATAGATACTAAATTTAAATGTATTTACAAACCGATGAGTGATTGGTGTGTTAGTTTTGATGAAGCCATTCCTTTAATGTGTTCGGGTAGTGATGCTTCTTGGTATAAAATCCACTTATACGAGTGCTCATTTCTTTGAAGAAGGTGATGGAAGGCATATCCCAATCAAAAGTGTTAAAATACCGACATAAGTATTAGCAACCTCACAAGGTAAGTTCTTTTCAGATAGCCTTACGATACAAAGGGTTATAATGGAGATAATGATACCCATTTGAAATAAGTATTTAATAAGTCGGCTGTCTGTCGGTCTGTTTTTCATACAACAGCACGACCAGTTATCTTCCAATTCATGCTCTACTTTTTTTTCCTCAGTCTTTAGTTCTACTTCAAGAACACGGGATTTTAACTCGGGAGTTAGTTCGCCATCCATATCCATAATAGGTGGGGGTCTGTGAAGTCTGGTTGTATTATTAGCCATTGGTTGGATATACAACGGCTCTTATTTCTGCTAGTTGATTGGTTAAATCTTGTAATATATTGAGTAAAGTTTTATTTTCTTTTTCTAAATTAACTACCTTATCCGCCATATGTTGAAATCCGCTTACCAATATCGGTATAAAACTTGTATATGTTATGCCTTCAAGGTAGCCTTCTCCATCCTCTGCTTTCATTCCACTTTCAGATACAAATTCAGGAAATACTTTTTTGACTTCGTCCGCAATAAATCCGTGGCCTTTTTTTTCTTTCTTCTCATCTGATTTCCAATAATATGAACAACAATTTATTTTCATTAGTTTATCGCAACAATCACCGCAGTCTAATGTTTTAATATCTGATTTTAGCCTCCTGTCCGATGAGTTTGTCCAAGCACCATTAAGCGGAATATAATTATAACTGCCTGACGGCTCACCAGTAGTAGAGTTTGAAGTAGTCCAAGCATGAAGCAAACCAGTTGAAGAAACAATTGAAGCATAATTCGTATATCCTCCCGATTTAAAAAATAGTTGCGGGTCATTAGTAGAAGCGGGTCTTTTTCGTATTAATAAATTACCGCTGGATGCTGTTGGTAAAACTAACTCTCCCGACGTATTAATATTAATCGCCTCAGTGTAAGATATATTGTTTCCAACCGCTGTTCCTGAATTATAATAAAAAGCGAGTTTTACACCTTTTTGAATTAGAAAGTTAGATGTCGCAGAAGATGATTTCCAGTTCGTGCCATCAAAATAAGCATCAAAACTTAAATTGACATTGTCGTGTGCCCAATTCAATAATTGAAATGTTGGATAAGCATCCGCCGTTGTTATTGCTTGTAAGTGTGCTCCTGCGACATTACTCGCCGTTCCGTATATTTCTAAACCACCTATCGCTCCTACTCCTTTCGTTGAGTTGCCTATGATTATCGGCTTACCTAGTGCTGTTGTTATTTTATCGCTCGTTGTTAATGTTGTTGTTGATACACCCGCACTAGCCGTTATCAATCCCTTCGTCCATAATGTTCCGTTTGCTCCGTTTAATGACATTAACAATTGTTCTGACGAGTTCTCCCATATAAATCCGTCGGTTGAAGCATTACTTACCCTAAATCTAACAGCAAAAGAAGTGAAATCATTGCCTGCAACCGCAGACCCTCCCGCTAGACTTCTGGTATTTGTGGCTCCCCCATTTGAAGCCATATAAATGCCATAACTGGTGTTGCCAGTGTCCCACAAAAATATTCCGCGTGTATTACCTCCATTAGTATTTCCTTGTATAACTATGCTTGAACCTCCTGTCGCTGTTAATAATCCGCTTGCGGTTAGTGTCGTTGTTGATATACCCGCATTTGCCGTTATTAATCCACTCGCAGTTGCGGTTGTTGTTGATATACCCGCGGTTGAAGTAATTGTTGTTCCTGTTATTGTTCCGCCACTCGTTATGTTGTTGCTGTTCATATCTAAGGCTCCATAAAACCGCATACCGCCCGCATTGTTAAAACGGACAATGTCAGACGAAGCACTTTTATTATCCAAAAGTTTTGAAATATAAAGTCCCGCCCCTTTTACATCAGATGCTACATTCGTGAATAGGTAGCCTCGTTGGTTCGCGGTTCCACTTGAAGCAGTATTTAGAGTAAATAAGAAATACTGATAATCACCAGTCGTCTGTGAAAAGAATATGTCTCCTCCATTTTGGTTTAATATCCTCGCCCCATTATATGTTATATTTCCACCATTAATGATATCTACATTATTGAAATCGGCTTGGCTTAACAAATTTAGTGCTCTTACATCATTTCTACTTCCATTAAATATCTTAATTCCTGTTATGGTTTGGTCTCCTGTTAGTTTTACATTTTGCCCGTCCAATGTGTCCGCATACCCTTTTGTCGCTCCGTCCGTTGATAATGTCGGAGTTCCAAGGTTGGCTATTTTGCTACTATTACAATCTAGCCCCGAAGCATTTACCCAACCGACTATCGTCCCATCAATAATAAAACTTATTTTTTTCGCAGAAATTTCAAAGTTGTAATATGTTGCTGTTTTCATATCCAAACTAGCAATTGACCCGATATTGGCTGTGGAGTTAAAAACCACGAATGTGCCCTTTGTTGTAGCATTTATTGAATTTCCCGTTATTTCAACACCACTGCTATATGTCTTAATTCCTGCTATGGTATGGTTTCCTGTTAGTTTCACATTTTGCCCGTCTAATGTATCCACATACGTTTTATTCGCCCCGTCCGTTGTTGCTGTTGGTGTGGCCAAATTTGTAATTTTTCTATTGTTTAAAGATAGTGTCGTGCCCGTTGCTGTCGCGATTACATTATCCCCCGCATATAACTCAACATACGAACCCGTTATTTGTATTGGATAATAGCCCGCAGTTGCTATTTTTTGTGCCACAATCTCTCCTATATTTGTTGCCGTATCAAAGGCAATACCGATACCATCAAAAGCGGTTGGAGCAGTAGCACCCCGCACTTCTATTGTTGAAGTAAATTTTTTATTCCCTGCTATGGATTGGTCTCCTGTCAGTTTTACGACCGAAGTATCAAGAGTAGAAACATCAACACCATCAACAAGATTAACATTTGTTATACTTTGGCTTTTCATATCAATCCCCGCACTAGCATTTATTATGTTGCTGAATGTTTTGGTTCCTGCTATAGTTTGGTCTCCTGTTAGTTTAACGACAGAAGTATCAAGAGTAGAAACATCAATACCATCAACAAGATTAACATTTGTTATTGAAAATCCTCCCATATTTAAACTGCCCGTCATAGCCGTTGTGCCGTCCTTTGCTAGTTTCGTATCGGTGTAAGCCTTTGTTGAAGCATCGCCGTCATAGAATGGTGCGGGCAGTCCGCTGATTGCTGTCGTGCTGTTAAAATTTAAAACATTATTTGTCAATGTCATTCCACCACCTGTTGTTGGAGCAAAAAGTATGGACGAGCCTACAATAGTTAGTGGATAGCCCGTCGCACCACCTGCCTCCGACGAATAGATAGAGCCCATATTATTGTTGTAATTGAAGAATAACTTACCTGTGTTTAATGGATTTGAGTCTTTTACGGCCACATAAGTAGTAAATGTTTTATTCCCTGTTATTGTTTGGTCGCCTGTTAGTTTAACGACTGCGGTGTCAAGAGCCGAAACATCAACACCATCAACATTACCGACATTTGCTACATTAAAACCCCCCATATTTAAATCTCCAAACATCATAGCGAGACCATCCAATCTTAGAAAAGGTGAAGCAACATTTCTCCATTGACCTGTGCTATAAATGAGTAGTTGGTTATCGGTTGGTGTTGTTATGATTACATCACTTAAAGCATCTATTGATTTAGTTGCTATCCTTGTGTCAAAATCTGTATTAGCCCTTGCTGTGGTGTAGTATAAGTTAGTTCCTTCGGTTAAGTTGGTTGTGCTCTTTGTTGCTAATTGAGTGTCAAACCTAGCATTAGTATAATTTATGGTGCCTTCGGCTAGGTTAGAGGTTGATTTAGTAGTTAGTCGCGCATCAAACCTACCATCAGTATAGTATAGATTAGTGCCTTCTTTTAAGTCCGTCGTTGATTTTAAAGCCAACCTCGCATCAAATCGTCCGTCAGTGTAATAAAGATTTACGGGGTCGGCATCTTCTAGCACCCTATCTGTGTATAAGCCCACTATGTTTGTGTTGGTAAGGTCTAAATTTTTTATGTCTAGACTATCAACTGCGATTTCTGATAAGCCCAAGAGTGATTTATATTGCGACATATTATATAACGATAATTATTTAATTAAAAAAATAATACTAAGAATAATATATCTTTGTATTAAAAACTATTGTATTGAAAAATAGTTTATATGCCAAGCCCCGAGGCTTCAAAGGAAAATTGGAATAAGGCGGTTGAAGGAATAAAGGAGAAGGCTAAACAAAGAAAAATGGAGCATGCGAAGAAGGTTTTACAACAATACCGCACCGCCGTCAAGGAAGAAGAAACCGATATGGAGCGAAAAATCGCAGAGATAGAAAATAAGAAACTCGCCAATGACATACTTAATGAAAGAGACAATGACGAGGAGCCAGAGCAAGAAGTTAGCGATAGCGAGGATGAAATTGACTTTACTGACATACTCGCAGAAAAGATGGCGAAAATGAAAATCAAGAGAGCGAAAGCAGAGAGTAAGAGGGTGAAGCAAAAAAAGAAACCAGTGGTTGAACAAGAGGAGAGTGAAAGTAGTGAGAGTGAAAGTGAAGAAGAGATGCCAAAGCCAAAGAAAGGGAAGGGTAAAAAGTCAAATATATCCGTTAATGTTTATAATCAATCTGAAAAGGTAAATAAGAAAGAAAAAAATAATGATATTGAAAAATGTTTCTTAAAATTTTAACTATATAATGCCCGATTTAGATCATAAGCACACAATTATTAATACACAGAATGCGGATAGCCAACTTGAGGACACACCAACTGGAGAAGAAACAAAAAGGACGAAAGAAGAAGAAGCCCTTGAAATACACCACCAAAAGAAAAACCCGAAAATATGGAACACGATATGGGTAGATAAACCATTAGACCAAGTCTTTCTTGACTTAGCAGATATGAGTAAGATAAAAGATAAGAAAGGAAATAAGGGGTATGCTTGGATGTTAGTTTGGATTGATTGTCATTCAAGATTTTTAATAATCATTCCATTAAAAAATAAAACAGCGAAAGAAGTATATTATGCTTTAAAGTCTATACCTTATAAACCGAAATCAATTACTACTGACAACGGAGGAGAATACAAAGGAGCAACTCGTGATTATTTTATTCAAAATGGTATTAAACATGATGTCGTTGAAGTCGGCGACCATAGAGCGCTTGCGGTTGTTGATAGAGTGATAAGAAGTATTAGAAGGTGGTTGGATTTATTATTTGAAACAAATAGAAATTTTGATTGGGTTAGTTATATTCAAGACTTAGTAAATGCGTATAATCATAAAGTTCATAGAGGAATTCAAGCCAAACCTGTGGATGTCTTTGCTAGAAGAGATAAAAATAAACAGAAAATAACCCGTGATAATTTAATTAATGAATTCAATATCGGCGATAATGTCCGTAAGGAAAACAAGAAGTTGATGTTTGCAAAAGGTGGAAAGACCTTCAGTAAGACTATATATAAAGTCAAGGGACGAACCGGATTTAAAATAATTTTGAATAATGATGAATTAGTGAGCCCTAGAGATTTATTGAAAACTGATTTTACAAAACCTATTGATGAAGAAAAAGAAATCAAAGAACAAACGAAAGATATTATCAAGGAAAAAAAGACAAAAGAACAACTAAAAAGAGAAAGTATTGAAAGCGATAATATAAGAACAAGTAAAAGAGAAAGAAAGGCGAAAGTAATATTAGATTTGTAAAATAAGTTTAATTAAAAATAATTCAACTTAAGGTTTATTAAACCTAAATACGCTCGTCTGTCGCTATCTTGGAGTAAATGGGTTGATTACCCTTCACATAAAAGCCCTTCGCCGCTGACCAAGACTTAAAAACTCTAACAATCAGATCAAAATCAATCGTTACAACCAAGTTTTCTTCTTTTCCAATTTCGGTTTTCACAAACACGCCCTCCACTCTGTTTGCGCCAGCTAGGCTGAACACTTTGTCATGCGAAATCGGACTTGGCACAAACTCAACGAAGCACCTCTTGCCCTCTGCGAGTTGTTCCCTAGTCGGCGCTAGCACCTTCACCTCCTTGCGATCAGGCTGGGCGACGATAGGGTCGTCAAATGCTTCTTCGGCTGGTTGCTGGGCGACCGCGAGGTTGGCGAAGGCTTCTATTGGTGCTTCCTCAGACATTCCTACAGCAACACAGACATCAAGGGTTTAGTCCTTTTGCGAAAAATCACTTTTTGCTTTCTGACGAAAGACAAATTCTGAGAAAAAACACAAGGTTTTCTGGAAATGTTTTTTGGTGGTGCGGAGTATTTTAAGCGAATTCACACGGGAAAAAGTGGCAACGATTGAAAATGGAAGGAAAAAATTTAGCCGTAAAGGAAAAGTGGCAATACTTGATGGTTTTTTACAAACCAGATAAGAAAAAATGAGGCGGAGTGGCATTTTGAACACATTGAAGTTTTACCAGAGCCTTATGTTGCGACGATGCGACGATGCGACGATGCGTTGTCGCATAATCGCAAAATTTCGTAATGAGTGAAAGCCTTATCACGAAGGAACAGAGAACAAAAGAAGACTGGCTGGAAATTTTTGAAGCAAGTAAAATAGGGAAAGATAGATTGAAGAAAGATAAAATAATTGCAGAAGAAAGAGTAAATAAAATTGACAGAGAAATTGATTTACTTGTTGAAAAAAAACAGCCAGACTTGGTAAAGTTGTCCGCAATTAATGTCGTGCTCAAGAGGTTAGAAAAGGAAAACAAAATCATTGAAAAGGACAGATTGGTGAAACAAAAGAGAAGAATTAAACAAGTAAAAAAAGAAAAAGAACTGAAAGCATTTTATAGTTGGCGGAAAGAATTCAGAAATGAATACGGACTTGCCATACAAGATAAAATTTTTGCTGGCATTGATGAAGAGGGGTTGTCATTCAATAAAGCCCTCATCAAATACCTAGCATATGACGAAGAGAACAACAAAAATGTAATGGAAGTCTCAAGTGTAAATGATTTGTTCAATGCTGTCCGAAACAATATTCCATTGTAGAGTAGTGGTCATAACCACTATTTGAAAAACTCCTTTTGCACATAGGAGTATAAACTAGTGTGTATTTCAATTTCAACAAAAAAGAAAAACAAAACAAAAATGGGCGAAAGCCCTCCTGCTTGCAATGAAATTTACTTATGCCATACTTGTGTGTGGCAGGTTGGAGAATTGCTGGCAATCTACGACAAGACTGCGAAAAAGGTAATTTAATAAAAATGTGTCATATATTTTTTCGGATTATCTCCAACGTGTTGGAGATATGGTGCTTGTGGTTGTCTGATTATCTCGGACGTGTCCGAGATAGGGGGCTTTTGGCCTTCTGTATTGATTTTGTTTTTATTTAAAAGTAAAAGTAAAGCGGAAAAAAAATTTGCTTGACTTTTATTTTTATTTAAAAGCGAAATTAAGAGTAAGAGAGATTTCTTCATTTTGCTTCTTAGTATTGATTGAAAATTTTGATTTCTTTATTTTGCTGTTTTGTTGCTTCGTATTGATTACACGGGAGATATGTCTAGAAGCCTTAATCGCAGTTAGTGTCGTGAATTTAAGGCACGAAAATTCATGACACGAACTGCGGTATCATCTACTAAGAAATGACACAATCATGCTTTGTTAAAAATATGTCATATTTTCAGACCTACTGAAAGATCACCACCACAATTTTCTGGTTGAGATTCATCAATGTTACCCATCCAGTCCTGCAAGTGAAACGTGCGTGCCTGCCATTTTCCAACCAAAACCACGTGGCAAATATGACATATTTTTCTTAGTATCTTTGATCATGTTTGGTTAGACTGTGTTTGTAAAACTTAATTTCTTGTAGGTAATCAACACAACTTACTACAGCTAGTACAGGTTTGTTCCTTGCAAATGACACAACAATAAAAAATATGTCATATTTTTATTACAATTCAACAAGGGTGCTTCATGAAATCAGTGAAGCATCTGATCACTTCAACTTGTGGGAATTTGAAAATGTTAGTAGTCGGAGAGAAATTTATCAAACAGAAAAAGAAATGTGTGAAAAATAAATAAAAAATTAACATGATTGAGATACAGCAGCATGCGATGAATTTTGTGAAACGTTGTCACACCAATGTCTGAATGTTTGGCAAACTTTGTTACAATTTTTTCTGCTTGCACATCAGTTCATTTAGGATGCATCAACTAGGAATCACTTGACACATAAAATTGAATCAGAAGCTTCATCACGAAGCTGTTGCTCTAAAGCTTCAAGGAATCTTTGTTTTACATTGTGTGAAAAGTAGTAATTAATCTCACATTGTGTCGTAATTCTGTTCAAATGTAGATTTTTGTTTCTCACTAAATTGTTTTTAAGACACTAAAGTGATTTTTACACCCTCAAGTATGTGTGTTCTCAACACAGACAGGTACTATTGATTAGAAAATTTATATTTTGAAAAAAAACAGCAAACGAAAAAAACTGAATCTGAAGTTTGTGAAAAACAAAAATATGTCATATTTTGAGAATGAATCAGTTTTAACAACATCACCTGAAAAAATCTGTAAAATCAAGTTCAAATGATTTTTCAGAAAATTAAAATATGTCATATTCCATGACATGACTGCTTTTGAGTCGACAATCAGTTTAATCAAAGCGCAAAAAGTAGTTTAAGCTAACTTTTTTTATGACTGAACAAACCATGTCAATTTTCAATTTTTGATTGTAAAAAAAAAAAAATGCAAACACAGTTTTAATCATACTAAAACCTTGAAAAACAAGCATGTTTTCCAGCATGCTGATCATTTTTTTGAAGCATTGAACAAATCTGGTCATGTGAGCACTTTTGAATTTGTATTTTGTTTGTGAGAACGTCCCAAATCTGTTTTGGGACGTTGTAAAACTAATGAATGAAAATTTTTTTCCAACACTTCTCAGCTTTTAGTTAGATCAAGAACTTAAGTTAATGTCTGGAAATGAAATTTGAAGGTCCATGATGAGTTTAACTTGTTTAAAAACATTAAAAATAAAGAAAATGTTAACCTAGAGATGCATGATTTTGTCATGAATTACATTTTGTTTGATTTTTTGTTGTGTGATTCAGTTTAAATTTGTCTTTCTTTTGGTTTTTAAAGTCACGTGTGGTTGTGTCTGAAATGTTAGGACGTGATGTGTAATTTCAATTGTAAAAACGTTACTATATTTTTAACTTTTCATGTTAATGGTTGCAGCTGAATGATCATGAATGCTTGATCTTGAAAATTAACATGAAGAAAACAAGCAAACTAAAAAAAAATTCAAATATGACATATATCTTCTTTTTTTTTAACAGCATCAATGTTCGGTTGAGTCTTGCTGACAAGAAAATATGACATATTTTCATTTCATGCAACTGACACAGAAAGTTTGAGTCTGGGAATTCGAATCTTACATTCTTTTTCCATCACATGCTTCGTCTGTGTCTTTGTAGTTCCTGAAGAAAACCTTGCTTCTTAGATTTAAAGATACATCATTTAATTTTGTTTATCTCGAAAGCAGAAAGATGTTAAAAACAAACAGAAAGATGAATCTAAAGAAGAATGGAAGCTGGAAGCGACCCTAGAAAAGTAACGTTTTGTAGGAAGAAAAAAAATGAAGACAACGTCAGTCCCTGCAAAGCGTGCATCGTTCAGTCATGCATGAAATGAGAGCAGTGCACGACGTGTCAGAATTGAATCTGCCTTCTCACAAAGGGTCGTGTGCCAGCAGCTCATTAAATGATGAAGTTAGACTGACCTTGCGTTTTCATTTTTCGTGTTCACTAACTAGGATTGCTACGTTAAACAGGATGATGGCTTGTTCGCGGAGGGTTCCTTCTGCTTGGAAGAGTGCCACGACGAATGGCATGTACTTGTAAACCAAGTCACCCCCGCTCTTCCCGCTGCTACCCAGTAATGCATTTGGATTCGGGCACTGTTTTCGAAATATATCATATTTTTTGAAAATACTTTTTTCATTAAATTGATCCTTTTGTTTCATTGTTTGAATTTTGCCTGAACGTTTTCGTGCATCCGGACCGGTTCAAGACTTTCCTCCTCGTTTCCACTGGTACTTGTAGTGTGTTTGAAGACATCAGTTCCGGAAAATATGTCATAAAAATCACCTGCTCGAGCCAAAATTGCAAGGCTGCACTGTTTTCCGATGGCTGAAACTGCTTTCATGAGGTTTTTTTCACGTTTCCCCTGTTAAAACAGAAAATTTTAATACAATACAGATAATTTGTTTTCCCTGAATTGCCGTACGTTGGCAGGTCTAAGTAATTCCTTGGAAAGTTTGATTCTGTAACAGTACTATATACAATAAAAATTATGTACGGTAGGCTCTGCCATGACTGGCCATGGTTTCAGTCGCGTCTCTATTTCATGATTAACATCATAAGTTAATGTTTCCAAATCTTGGACTCAAGATTACTGATCTTGGGAAATGATTGAAATTTTGGATCCAAGATTTCAATCTTGAAAACATGAAACATATCTTGAATACAATTCTTAATATGTGTCCATGAAATAAATGTAAGTCTCAAGATTAAATCTGTGTTCCAAGGTTTTATCACATGTCCAAGATTGCTTCTGTGTTCCAAGGTTTTATCATATATCCAAGATAGCAATCTTGGACTCAAGATCAATGATCTTGGAGCAGTGATTGTACAATCCTGGACACATGCCTAGCCAAATCTCGGAAACGAGATTAAATCATGGATCCAAGACTTTAATCTTGAAGTCAAGATTTTTTCTTATGTCCAAGATTTTTCCCTGTGTCCAAGATTTTATCTTGGGTCAGTGATTTTGGTGTCAGAGATTGAATATCATGAGTCCAAGATTTGTATCTTGGGTCCGGGATTTTGAATCATATCCCAAGATTTTTGATCTCGGTTTCAAGAAAAAAAATCCAGGAACTTAACCAAAATCTGGGGTCCGGGATCGTTAACCCCGTCCGAGATTTTTTTTGTCCCGGTAGTGCATTGTGTTCAGTTATCCAAGTTGCGACAGATTTAGCATTTAGTTGATTCACATTTGTAATATTTCGGCTGTTCATATTCAAACCTAAGCCACCATTTGCGGTTATCGCATTACTAAAAGTTTTAGTTCCTGCTATGGTTTGGTCTGTTGTTAGTTTTACACAATTATCATCTACATATTTTTTATTTGCCACATGGTCTGTTAATGTCGGTGTTAGATTAGTTCCAATTGAAATTTGGTTATTGAATGTTTTAGTCCCTGCTGTGGTTTGGTCTGTTGTTAGTTTCACACAATTATCATCTACATATTTTTTATTCACTACGTGGTCTGTTAACGTTGGTGTTAGATTAGAGCATATTGAAATTTGATTGTTAAAAGTTTTAGTCCCTGCTATGGTTTGGTCTCCTGTTAGTTTTACACAATTATCATCTACGTATTTTTTATTTACCACATGGTCTGTTAATGTTGGTATTAGATTAGAGCCCATTATAATTTGATTGTTAAAAGGTTTAGTCCCTCCTATGGTTTGGTCTCCTGAGGTTTTAACCACTGAGCCATCAAGAGCAGAAACATCAATACCATCAACAAGATTAACTCCTGTTATACTCTGCCCTTCCATATTTCATGCTGTCATACTGGCAGAGCCATCTAATCTCAGAAAAGGAGAATTTGTGTTTCTCCATTGGCCCGTGCTATAAATGAGCAATTGATTATCTGATAGTGTGCATGTTATTAATACATCACTATGCGTTTGATTGAACCATCCGCAGACACTTTATCATTATTCGCTAAGTGTTCTGTTCTCCATTCATCAACGTCTTTTGTATTCAATAAATTTTTACACGTGTTATCTTCAAATACCCTCCCATATTAATATTGCCGAATTCATTAAGATTTATTGGAAATGTTTTATTTACCCAGTTTGCGGAGTTATATGTTAGATAACTATTTGTTGCTATTGGTGTCGTTATGACTATATCAGAAAGTGTGTCAATTGAACCGAGGGCTGTATTCCTCCATTTGCAGTCTACGTCGTTATATGTGCAGATATGTTTGTAACTATCAAATTATATAAACTGGTATTGCTTCTGTGTTGAGTTGAGGCTTTGATCTCGTCGTTGTCCCTTACTCGTTGCTCTGTATAGCTCTGTATAGTATAAATTTTTTCCCTCTTTGATGTCCGCGGTGCTTTTGGTAGCCAGTCTCGCATCAAATCTACCATCAGTATAATAAAGACTTATCGGGTCGGCATCTTCTGACACTCTGTCTGTGTTTAAACAGACAATATTAGTGTTGGTTAAATCTAAATTTTGTATACTTAGACTATCGACTGCCAACTCATTCAAGCCTAAGAGCGACTTGAAGTTAGACATTATATTAATTAATTAATTATTTATTTTAAAAAATACTAAAATATAATAATCTTAGTATAAATGGAGGCTCCCGAAGCAAGTCGTAAGAACTGGGGTAAAGCAGTTCAGGGAATAAAAATTAAGAAACAGCAAAAGATTGAACTTGCAAAAGAGAAATTAGCAAAGTGTAGAAAGGCTTATGTAGGCGATGACGAAGAGATGGAGGAAAAGATAAACCGCATGGCCGAAATGGGTGTTGCTAATGATATTATTAATGGAAAAGACCAAGATGATACACCAGAAGAAAGCAGTGAGAGTGATGAAGAATGTGATTTTACCGACATTATCGCAGAAAAGATGGCTAAGATGAAAGTAAGAAGAAAGAAAGCGAAAGCAAAGAGATCAAAGACGAATTTAGCCACTAAAAAAGAAGATAAGCCTAAACTAGAAGAAATAGAAGATAGCGAAAGTGAAAGTGAAAGCAGTGAGGAGGAAGAGCCAAAGCCTAAACCTAAAAAAGGAAATGGTAAGAAGTCAAACATATCAGTTAATGTTTATAATCAATCAGAGAAGCCTAGCAAAAAAGAAAAAAATAATGATGTCTATAGCCGTCGTGGTTGGATTGAACTAATCAAATATAAAACTACAGGTTGTGTTTTGGAAGGATTAAAAAAAATATTTACGAAAGGAGTCCCTAAAAGTATTACATCAGATAACGGCGGTGAGTTTAAGGGACAAGTTGCTGAATATTTTAGACAAAACAATATTGAGCACAGGCCGGTTCAAGTAGGCGATCACATAACTATGGGGATAATAGATAGATTTATCAGGACAATACGAAACGAGTTAAATTTGATATGGGAATTCAATGAAAATTTTCAATGTGTGCCAATTATTCATCAGGTTGTAGATGATTACAATAAATCTTATCACAGCACAATTAAAGCAGTGCCTATTAATGTTTATGAAGGAACTGAAAAAAACATACAGGAAATATATAGAAATCCTTTAACTAATGAATTTCCTAAGGGGACAAGAGTAAGAAAGGAAATTGAACGAACTATTTTTTTAAAGGGCGATAAATAATTCAGCAGAGCAGTCTATAAATTTCAAGGCAGTAAGGTCTTTAAAGTGATATTATCGGAAGAGGATTTAGTCAGACCGACAGAATTATTAAAGACCAAAGTTGAAGAGCAACCGGAAGAAACAGAACCAGCGGAGCAGTTAGCAGATAAAGTTAAACAAATTACAAAAGACAAAAAAAAAGTAATAATAATAATAATAAATTATTAAAATCATTAGATGTGAAACCGGAGAACATAAGAAGCAGTGCAAGAATTCAAAATAAAGTTAATAAATTAGACTTTTAATAAATTTACAAAATCCATGTGAGTGTAACTATTTAGTAAGAAAACACTATTAATGAGTAGTTATCACCAAATAGGCACACCCCAACGATTGATATAATTACGCAACCTGATAAGTTTTGTAAATAGTTCTTACTACCTTACCAAAATGAGAAACAACTTTGGCCACATGTGGCCACGATCTCACCATCATAATCAAATCTGGTTCTCTATTATCAAATATTAGTACGAGTACATAATTTGCCAACACATCAGGAGGAGATCGGAATACCCAAACTGAAACAGGAACTGAATTTGGCTTAGCATCAAAAGACCGCTTTGCCTCCCCTGCTTCCTTGTCGATGACTGCGTGAACATCTGCCAGTTTGATAACTAGATCGCGGCTGCCCTGAGGTCTGCCACCTTTTTTGGCTCCTTTTTTACTTGCACCCCTTGGCCTCATTCAATCAGGAGGCTCTGGCGTCTCAATTTTGATATCCTTTACTTCCTCAGTTACAGCCTGAGTAAAAAGACAATGAAAACAAACAACATAAAAAAGGATTTACCTCCACGGCAGGGTCTGGAGCCTGCTCCTCTTGCTCGTCTCGTGGTTCGTCTCGTGGCGGCTCGTTGTCAGACATCCTACAACACACGGCACAAACAAGGGTTTGGTCTTTTTTCTTCAGACACTTTGGTCTTTCTGAAAAAGTCTAAAAATGAAAAAAGAAACAGACAAAAACACGTGATAGAAATTTGTGAATTTTTGACTGCTCAGTTGAAATGGTGATAAAAAAGGAAAAGTTTTATTTATTTATTTATTTATTTATTTTTACACCAGAGACGAGAAATGTGAGGTTGATTTTCCCACTTGCTAGATTTTGTGAAACTGGAAAATGGACAACTTTCACTTTCATTTTTTCTTAAAAACAGAAAATGAGTGAATCCGATAGCAATAGTGATGGAGAATATGTTGAAAGAGAAAGCCATAGTAAGTGGCTACAAAAATTAAAATATAATCATTACTCTCAATGATATTTAATAAAATACAAAATGAAAAACGAAACCAAAAATGAAATAATACGAAGCAGACTTGACGAGAATGAAAAAGAAAGGATTGAATTGGAGAAACGAAAAAGAGAGTGCGAAAATAAAGCAAATGTTATTGAAGAAATACTAAATCAGAAAAAAGAAGAAGCGGAACGAAAGGAAAAAATTGAACTAATAAAAAGGGAACACAAAAGAAAAGAAGAACAAAAGAAAAAACAATTAAGATTATTTGAACATTGGCTGAGTGCCGAAAACCAACCCATGGGAATAGATGACGAGATAAAAGCACGAAAGATGATTGATAGTGGGAAAACAACATCAGAAATATCATATGAGAGATACAAAAGACAAAGAATTGAATAAAAGTGGTTATAACCACTAACTCCCTTGGCATGTAGGAGTATAAAGTAGCATGTAATTTAATTTGAAAAAAAAATTAGGCGAAAGCCCTCCTGTCTGCAAATAAATTTTATTCATATCACGCTTTTGTGTGATAGGTGGTTGTTTGAAGTCGCTTCTAAAGAGGAAGACAAAAAAGATTATTTTATTTATTTAAATGATAGTTATAATTTACAGATAGCAGTTTTTCATTCTTTTGTCTGTCTGTATTGATTATAAACAGGTAGCCTAAATAATAAATAACGGCTCTTAGTGTGGTTTGTGCGATGAAACTGCACTGAAAAAGTGTGCCAAAGTGGCACCCTATACTACTAGATTTGGGAAAAAGGCAATAGTTAATCTTTTGTAAAAAACTTTGAATAAATCGTTTGAAGTAATTCCTGAACGAAATTGAAAACTAGGTTAGTGAAGTCGAAACGTCGTGCAGAGGAGAATCTAACGGGCCGGTCAAAAACAGTAAAATGTCAACGGTAGTCGTTTTTGCAGGTCGTTAAAGTGATCAGTCTGATACCCCCCCCCCCCCCCAGACCTAACGGTTGAGTAGAGTTGCGTACAGAATGAGTGACTGACGATGCGTCAGTGACTTGTCTCAGAAAAAGGAAAAGGAGAAAGAGAAAGATGGGTCTCTTCAAACCTCAGAGGAAGATGAAAAGAAGCGCGTCGATGTGTAGCGCATTGTAGACGGTGATCAGCCGGGGCCGGATATCGGGATGCAGAAGCGGGACTGAGACAATTGAGGCGCAGTAGCGATGCGTTGATATCGGGGAGCTGACGTCGAGCCGTAGGAAGCTAGGTGGCCATGTATCGCACAGCTGAGATGAACAAAGTTTAATGCACCAGTGATGCAATGCCGATATAGTCACTGAGGTGTTCAGGTTCGATGAGAATGATCGTTGACCTGCATGCATAAGAGGCGATCAAGGACTTACAGGGATACTCTGGTCGTGGCGTAGCTTGTCTAGGGACGATGGCGGGCCAAGTGGAAAAAGCGCTGGGCGGTGGCGGGTGAAGCCGATACGATGAGTAAAACCCACTTGAGAGTGTTGAGGTGGCTATTCCTTCGATGTCGCTTGTTTACCTTTCTGGAAGATATGCAGTGGGAAGGATTCGCCGGTGATGAGGGGGCCTCGAAGACGTTTAAGTAAGTTGGCGGGGAGTCGGCCTTTGTCTTTGTTTGTCTTGTTGGAGCGCTACTTGATGTGGCGATGAACGACTTGATAGTTGGTGGTGTCGAAGAGGAGGGGCTTGCAGCAGGTAGCTAAGGGTTTACCCCAGCGCTGGATAGTCACGTAGTAGATTTGTCCTCCGTGTCTTCGTAGATGGGACGAAAGAGAGGGTTCTTGTCCGAAGTCGTACCGAGCTGGTGACTACGAGGTCGTTTTCCTCGTTCTCTGGACCTCATCCAAAACGATGCCAAGTTTAACCTGGTCGCGGTCGATGAATACATCGACTTCGCCGATGGTGTAGGGGACACCAGCATCTGAGGGGGGTCACAGACTCGGGAAAGCACGTCGGAAGGACACGGCGGACGGGATGGTACGACAGCAATATGGCCATACTGTTGTACGTCCGTGGCAGATGCCATAGAAGGAGGAGGAGATAGTTCAAAATTCAAATTCAAATTTGAACTTGAAAATCTTCAAACTCAAATTTTCATTTTGTATGCACATGACGTACAACGGGAATGAAGGGGAGAGTCCAACGGTCACTCTGGTCTATTTAGCTCTATTCCTCGAGGAAAGATGATTAGAGCTATGTAG
>WBZZ01003416.1:107500-110000 GCA_019918135.1 Paulinella micropora
CAACAAGAACAACAACAACAACAACACCATCTTGCATTTCAAGTACTTTGTTTAAATTTTATTATCATTATTATTAAATTGAACAACAACAACAACAACAACAACAACAACAACAACAACAACATACCTTTGGTAATTTTAGGAGAGTTGAGACGAGAACTGCCCCACATTGCCCTAGTGAGGGAAAATGCAAGAAGAAACAATGAATACGCCTTACATGATGCATTCCACAATGTCGAAAAGAAAAATGTATAGACCAGATAGTGCCATAGGAAGACCAACAGATGCCAAGCAACAAGCAGAAACGAGCATTTTTTTCTGTTTCTTTACCACTCCCTCCCAGCACCAAAGATCTCATTGACATAGTTTTTGCCTGCAATACACGAAAAGACAAGAAAAGGATGAGGAATCCTCGAAACGTTATTGACCTCATCCTTCTTTGGTGATGCTTCAGTTTCTTTCTTTTCCATTTGGGTGCTACAGTTCGTCGAGCCTGAGAAATTTATGGGTTGCATGCAAACAAGGAACCTTTGGATGCATTCAGAAAATGTGTGGAACGTTCTTGTTGCACTCGTGTATGGTAAGGAATATTGTTCTTGGTGTGTTTTGAGTTGTTGACAGTACCAGTGGCTTGATGCCAGTTTTCTTTCGTTCTTTAAATATCTTGGAAATACACGGGTTTTACGGACATGACATAAGTTCTGATAAGGGTGTCACGGTATCATAATGCAAAACAACACCAACACCTTCTCCTCTTTCTTTGTCTGAATTTGCAAGATTGCTCTGCTGTGTGAGTCGCTCTATGTGTTACTTTCTTTGCAGTCGGTCAATTCTTAAAACTGCAGTGAGTTTCAAATTTTAGCTTGCTTTCTCAGAACGTTAATGCTCCTGTGTTTTCCCATCAGAGTTCAGAGCTTGCACGTGTTTTCTTCTGAAACGAGAGATTGTGACACCCATCAGGTAGTGCGTAAGGAAAATTACCTGTTCGGCTTCATTTTGTCTGCCTATATAGTGAACTTACTTCCTTCTACTACCACTACTGCAACTATGCGTAGGCCTTTGATTTAATGAAGTTACTTGTACGAAAACCAGTGACCTCGTCATCCAAACCACTCAAGAGCTATTGATTTAACTAGATGGTGACCTGCTTCTCAGTAATCTTGTCACATTATTCAAGTAAAATAAAATAAAGTAAAATAATACAAGATAAAATAAGATAAGATAAAATAAAATAAAATAAAATAAAATAAATTAAACTAAATTCAATTTAATAAAGTAAAATAAAATAAAAATCAAATAGAATTAATAAATTATTACAATAGATAAAAACTACTACCATCCTACTACTACTACTACTACTACTACTACTACTACTACTACTACTACTACTACTACTACTACTAGGCCTAGGCCTTCGGTTTAATGAAGTTAACAATTTAACCTCTGGTCTATCCATACAAATCGTTAGCTCAAGAGCTATTGATTTAACTAGATGGTGACCTACGTCTCAAGTTATTAAAGGTAATGAGAAATTATCAAAATATTAAAGTATTAAAATAAAATGACTTAGATTAAAAATATTAAAATAAAATAAAATAATAATAATAATAATAATATAATAATAATAAAATAGTAATAACAATAATAATAAATATATATGGAATTAACAAATATATATATATGTATATATATATTAATATATATATATATATATATATATATTAGATTAATCTTTTATGAAGTCAAAGTAAAGTTCTAGTTCAGCGAGGAACGAGAAAAAAAAAAAAAAAAAAAAAAAAAAAAAAAAAAAAAAAAAAAAAAAAAAAAAAAAAAAAAAAAACGGAAATATATATAATAATATAATATATATATATGTATATATATGTTGAAAGAGTTATATTCTCACTCAGTACTATATATTATATATATACATAAATATATATAATATATATATTTATATATATATGTTGAAAGTGTTATATTCTCACTCAGTACTATATATAGCGGTGGCACTCGCAAAAGCTGGTAGACACGAGGTGACTCCCCAAGGGGGTTTGGCCAACCACACTCCGGCTTAGGATGTGATCAACGCTGAACTTGTCCCACACTCAGGTATCATCTGATGATGAGGTGTCCAACGCCCTCTTTAGGCCCGTAGGCAGTGTCAGGATTCTTGCAGCCTTAAGAGATATGCTTTGAGTTCCTTTTTGAATTCTACTTTGTATGAGATATCTCTTAGGTGCTCTGGCAGCTTATCCCATTGTGCTTGTGCTGCTCTGCTGTATTGACCCGTCGTTGAGTCGTTGTACATGTGTTTCTTTGATGACCGCCTAGTGTTGTAGTTATGAACAGCTGTGATTGGTCGGATATTGTTGTAGTGAAGGGGAAGGAAAGCCTTGAAGGCTGGGTAAATAAGGGAGTGTGCATCCATGCATACGCTGTACTTATACATGTTAAGTATGTTGAGTAAGTGTAGTTTGGCAAAAAGAGGCTTGGTAGG
>WBZZ01003416.1:127500-130000 GCA_019918135.1 Paulinella micropora
AGAACTTGACCACTGGGCTATCACGGTGTCCAAATAATAATAATAATAATAATAGTAGTAATAGTAATAGTAACAGTAGTAGTAGTAGTAGTAGTAGTAGTAGTAGTAGTAGTAGTAGTAGTAGTAGTAGTAGTTAGTAGTAGTAGTAGTAGTAGTAGTAGTAGTTAGTAGTAGTAGTAGTAGAAGTAGTAGTGGTAGTAGTGGTAGTAGTAGTAGTAGTAGTAGTAGTAATAATAACAATGATAATAAGAATAATAATAATAATAGTGCTTCTCTGTCAATGGCTGATGCATTTCTGCACATGCGCCTCCATCGTCTCACCCGTGAGGGGAGTACGAAGAATTGACGATAGGCTGTAATGACACCCCCGCAAGGGCAGTTCCAACACTTCCAGACGGACCGGTATGTTCAATGAAAATACTGGTCCAGACAAACCGGTATGTTCAATGAAAATACTGGTGGCACCGACGGGAATCGAACTGGCGACAGGGCCCAGATGGTAGAACTTGACCACTGGGCTATCACGGTGTCCAAATAATAATAATAATAATAGTAGTAGTAGTAATAGTAACAGTAGTAGTAGTAGTAGTAGTAGTAGTAGTAGTAGTAGTAGTAGTAGTTAGTAGTAGTAGTAGTAGAAGTAGTAGTGGTAGTAGTGGTAGTAGTAGTAGTAGTAGTAGTAGTAGTAGTAGTAGTAGTAGTAGTAGTAGTAGTAGTAGTAGTAGTAGTAGTAGTAGTAGTAGTAATAATAATAATGATAATAAGAATAATAATAATAATAATAATAATAATAAGAATAATAATAATAATAATGATGATGATAATATAATAATAATCATAATAATAATACTATATCTGAGGCGTACTGTTGCAGCTAATGGCATATCCTCAACGGACATAAGCCTCCAATACCCTTGTTCGAGGTCCTCCACCCCCCCGTGTCAGTCTCTCGCCTGATGATCGGGGCCACCGATGGAGCTCCTGAGGGCAAGACTGCACTAAGCCGAGGTTATTCCGCAGTCCCAGCAACCTCTTGCAAGACGTCACCGAATGTGCAAGTGCATACGGTTGCTAGAGCTGCCTCGAAACCCCACCCATAACAATCTGGTGTCTGCTGGGTCCTGGGCTATCAACCAGCATATGCGGAGCTTAAGATCTTTTACGCGCGCAACGACCCTCCTCCCCAGCATCTACCACCAAAGGGTTATGAGTTGGCGTCACAGTTTAACGCCTTGAGGCAATTGGGCTGGAACTCTGTTTAGCAAGTGTGACTAGGTTTTTTCATCGGGATTTCCCTCAAATATGTCACAGTCAACACTCCAAAGCAGATTTACTATATCTGAGGCGTACTGATGCAGCTAATGGCATATCCTCAACGGACATAAGCCTCCAATACCCTTGTTCGAGGTCCTCCACCCCCCCGTGTCAGTCTCTCGCCTGATGATCGGGGCCACCGATGGAGCTCCTGAGGGCAAGACTGCACTAAGCCGAGGTTATTCCGCAGTCCCAGCAACCTCTTGCAAGACGTCACCGAATGTGCAAGTGCATACACCAAGCGCGGTTGCTAGAGCTGCCTCGAAACCCCACCCATAACAATCTGGTGTCTGCTGGGTCCTGGGCTATCAACCAGCATATGCGGAGTTTAAGATCTTTTACGCGCGCAACGACCCTCCTCCCCAGCATCTACCACCAAAGGGTTATGAGTTGGCGTCACAGTTTAACGCCTTGAGGCCATTGGGCTGGAACTCTGTTTAGCAAGTGTGACTAGGTTTTTTCATCGGGATTTCCCTCAAATTCTTCTTCTTCTTCTTCTTCTTCTTCTTCTTCACATGCGGCAACGTTTTGCAAGAGGTTGTTGGGACTGCGGAATAACCTCGGCTTAGTGTAGTCTTGCCCTCAGGAGCTCCATCGGTGGCTCCTATAATCAGTCGAGAGACTGTCTAGGTGGAGATGGAGCACCTCGAACAAGGGCATGGAGGCTCATGTCCGGAAACGGATCGTGTCATCAGCTGCATCAGTATGCCTTAGAGGAAGTATATTATTATTATTATCATTATTATTATTTTATTATTATTATTATTATTATTATTATGGAGGCGCATGTGCAGAAATGCATCAGCCATTGACAGAGAAGCACTATTATTATTATTATTATTATTATTATTATTATTATTATTATTAATTATGGACACCGTGATAGCCCAGTGGTCAAGTTCTACCATCTGGGCCCTGTCGCCAGGTCGATTCCCGTCGGTGCCACCAGTATTTTCATTGAACATACCGGTCCGTCTGGAAGTGTTGGAGCTGCCCTTGCGGGGGTGTCATTAGAGCCTATCGTCAATTCTTCGTACTCCCCTCACGGGTGAGACGATGGAGGCGCATGTGCAGATTTACATCAGCCATTGACAGAGAAGCACTATTATTATTAATTATTATTATTATTATTATTATTATTATTATTTCTTCTTCTTCTTATTATTATTATTATTAATATTATTAA
>WBZZ01003417.1:0-45521 GCA_019918135.1 Paulinella micropora
CCCCTCCTCCTGTGTCCACTTCAATTTCGGTGTCCACCTCCCTCCTCGTGTCCACCTCGCCTCGTGTCACTTCCGGTGTCCACTTCAATTTCGGTGTCCCCGTCCGCAATCCCGGCTGTTTGCACAGCGCCCCGTTTGACGGTTACAACAGCAGCCAGTGCGGCCCCGTGCCGGGGCCCGCCGACGAAACCCTGCCCAACGCGGCCTGGCCCTCGCCGTGGCTGGAGAGTACGAGCGTGCGGATAGCAGCCCCCTTCGTCTCCCTGCGGCTCTTAGTGGCGGTGCCCCAGCCCTGGGGTACGCTGAACGCAGTTCTGGTGCAACCAACTAATTGCACCAACAACAGCACCGTAGCTATCCAAAGCTCGGAACCGGCTTGTTGTTTTTTCGGCACTGTCTGGCAAGCAACGGTAGGCCTGACTTGCAGTTGTAGAGACTGTGGTGCGCTCGTGCTGCTGCTACGTTCGAGCTGTACCAACGAGGCTTCCCTCACCATTGACATACCGTTCTCGGCCCTCAACTACACCGCAACCGGGGCCGATGCCTTAATTACATCTTGGGGGGTAGACATTGCAAGCAACGAGATCTGGAGCACGATAGAATTTCTCATCGGCTTTCACACTTCTCTCTGGCCCTGGCCGCTGGATCCAGCGCCGGGCGATGGGCTCTTCTGGGGCAGGGGAGATCTAGCGACCGCAGGGCTGTGCCGGCCCGACGTCGCCAGTTGCACTCAGCGCTGGACCAGCCGCGCCAGGCTCCTGGCCTGTGCGGGCGGGGCCTCGACCCTGCGCTATTTGCTGGGTTACGATAACCAGAACAGCACCGAGAGCGGTACGGCCAACGTGGAATTCGCCTTCCAACCCCAGAACTGGTGCTCGCTGGTCTGGCTGAACGAGGCTAACTTGTCTCTCTCGCTTGCTGATGGCAATGTTTCTGGCTGTGCGCCAGCCCAGCTGCCCCAGACCCTAGCACTAGGCCCGAATAACCTGTTCGGGCGTACCTGTTGGCTGGCACGTTCCGAGAGCGCTTATCAACTCACGCCCGCGCAGTTCTGGCTGCAGGTCTGGGAGGAGAATGCCGGCGACCCCGCCGTTCTGCTGGCCTCGGCGGCAGGCTGGGTCAACGACACGCAACCGTCCGTTGCCTGCACGCGCTTTTGTTTGGACGATCCCTTTGTTAACATCAGCTGGCAGTGGCCGAACTCTACGCTCTGGCTAGTGCTGCGCGTAGACATTGCGTTGCAACTACCCCGCCGGCGACGGATGCTGGCGACGAACGCCGCCGCCAGCGCCCGTCGCATGGTGTTCCTGGCGCGCGACGCCAGCCAATTGCTACAACAGGCCGCGGCACAGGCGCGGCCGCGGCGGCGGCTCGGCCTGGAGATTCTGGGCGTGTGCCTGTTACTTGCTCTGTGCCTCCTGGCCTGGTTCGTAGCTAGAAAAAAGACTACCAAGAAGAAGACAGCTAACGCTTTCGAAGACTGTGCCAGCCGGCCTAGTGACGAGCTTTTTACGCTGGACCCCTGGAATGACTACAGTCCTCGCTTCCTTTGAGAAGACGAGAAGAGAGAGAGAGGCAGGCCGCGTATTAAAATTCGAGTAAAAAAAAGGGAAAAACTATAGCGCATGTTTTTATTCAAAGTGTTTGCACCAAATTTCTTTTAATCAACCTAAAAAAAACAACTGGCTAGCCTGGCGGAGGATTACGAGTAGCAACCTGGTCCGACTCTGCACTAGGGGACAGCAAAGATTCGGACAAATCGTCCTCGTCCTGGAAAGGCGTGGCGGGGCCCGCAGCGGCGCGGGGCGGGAGCTGGCACACCCAGTCGCCCTCTACGTACAGGCCATTCGTGGCCTCCCCCCCGGGCGCGCGCCCGGGCGCGCTCTCCTGCCCCCTGAATTCCCGCTTGAGGCTCAAAAAGGCCGTGGGCAAGGGCGCGGACGACGGCGTAGACAGCCCCGCCAGCTCGTCCACGCACGCCGAGTTCCAGTGCGCCGCCAGGCCGTGCAGCCTGTTCTTGGGCGCTTCAAACGCGCAACCTTCGTAGTGGGGGGCCGCATAGTCCGGCGCAGGCACGTACAGGAAATCGCCCCCGGCGTGCACGGTCCCCGGCACGCCGAGCCGCAGCTTTTCACCGACGAGGCCCAGGAGCTCCTGGCTCAGCTTCTGCGTCGGCGCTATAGTCACGGGCCGGCCCGCCCTGGCGCAGATGTTTTGTAAGTACGTGAGGGCCCTCTCGATCTGCGTTTGTCCGGGTTCCTGCAACAGGTCATGGACCGGCTTGAGCCTGCGGCGGTACAGCTCGACGCAGGCCCCCGCCCACTGATCACTCGTTTGGCGGTCCACGTCGCCCCACAGGGGGTGCTCGGCCACGACATCCAGCAGCCTCAGCACCGGGTGCTGGCGGCGGTCCGGCGCCCAGCCGCCGTGTGCGACAGTACACTGTTCTTCTAGCATGGCCAACGCCGAGGGGCTGGCCGAGCAGATCTCCTCCGTGGTCAGCCCGTGCAGACTGCACACCTCGTCCTCTTCTAGGTACAACAAGACCCCCAGGGCGCAGCCCTCCAGCCACCGGGACAGCCTGTGTACCAGCAGCCGCCGGAGCGCCGAGAAGGGCTCCTCCAGCGTGTAGCACGACGACGCAAACAGTAGCAGCTGCACGGACCGGAAGTGCGGCGAAAGGCCGTGCCCGCCGTGCGAGGGCCCCGCCAGGCAGGCGTAGCGCTTGCAGAGCTCCCCGACCCGGAAGTCTGCTTGGGGGTACAGCGCGGCCCGCGGGCCCGGCTCACCCTCGTCTGGCTGCTTCTTCTGGCTGCCGGCCTGCTTCTGTTCACCAGCGCGCAGGCGCTTGTCCACCGAGTCCCGCAGCTTCGTAAACATCTTTTGCGTGCCGGGAGCTCCCTCAGCGGGTCCGCCTGCAGGGCGCCCCTGAGCTTCTCTAACACTTCGGGCGAGCAGTCGTCGCTGCCCTTCCTGCTAAAGTACTGCGCGCCCTTGACCACCCGGTTGTTCTCCATGAGGTGCAGGCGTTTCTTCGCTTCTGCCGGCGGCAGCGGGCCGATGAACATTTTTTCCGTGTCCAGCAGCGCCAGCGGGTACTCGTCGCCGACGTCACAGGACTTCTGCGTGCACTTGTGCCGGCCGGCGGTGTGCATCCTTTCGCAGACCAGCCGGTGCGCGTCTACCGCGAACACCAGCACGAGGTTGTGCGCGCTGACGAACGTACACGTGACGCAACCGTTCAGGCCGTTCATGGTCTCCGGCTTGCGGAGGGGGGACTGCCTCCCGCCCTGATCGAAGAAGTACTTCTCGTTGGGGTCGAACACGGCCAGGGCGTCGCACAGGCGCGAAACTAGCGAAAGCACCGACTCCAGCACCAGACAAAGCTGGCCCTCGCTCCTGGCCTCGCGCTGCAGCCAGTCGACGAACGTCATTTCGCCGTCGGTAGCCAGGTACACGGTGTTCAGCACGTAGAAACCCGTCGGGAAAAAGTTGAGCGAGCGCGGCAAGCTCTTGTTCGTGCCCTCGGACTTGGGGTCCACCGCCACGTACAGGCGGTTGTCGGACTTGGCGCCCATGCGGGCCTTGTGCGAGCTAGTCAACAAACCTTGCACCAGCGCCGGGACGCTTGTGCTCACCAGGCCGGCGCGTACACAGTGTTCCAGCCACGCCATCAGCGGCCCCGCTGATTTCTCGCCCAAGGTTTCTTCGGCCTTGTCCGCCAGGTTCACCACAAACGTGTTCTTGACCACCTGGCGGCACACCGAGTAGCGCGCCAGGCACAGCCGCAGCAGCGCCATGGTGTGCAGGTGGTCCGCCAGCAGCGATGCGCCCTCCGCCGAGCCCTTGGTGAACTCGGTCGTTCGTTCGGGCAGCACGGGCTCGCGTTCCGACCACGACACGAAGTGGCTCTGCAGGGTCGCGCGCAGCACCACGCGGGAGGCCCTGCCCCGCTTCGAGGTCAGCTGGGTCGACGCCAGCCCGTACTCCTGCAGCGACAGGCCTTCGGTTACCAGCACGTTCGCCGTGGGCGACCGCGCCAGCAACGACGGGTGCACCACGAAGTCCTTGCTCTTGCCGCGACGTCCCGCGGCGCCCACGAAGTTCTTGCACGACACCTGCGCGAAGTCGCCCCCGGGGATGGGCTGTTCGACGCTGAGGACATCGGCCCGCGCGCCCTCGCGCAAGGTCTTGTGATTGCGCAGCCGCAGGAACTTGCCAGGCGAGTCTTCGCACAGTGTACTAACGCTTTGGAGAAACTCGCGCTCCTTGTGGGTTATGGTCCAATAGCTGTTGGCGGGGAGATTTGTACACAGGCGTGACATGATCCCCTTTTCTTGGCGGCCCCTGCATAACAACAACCGACCAAGGGTCAGAAACTCTGGCCCCCTCCACTTTTCCGTGCGCCCACCAACAAACCCCTCCCCCCCCCTCTCTCGGCCTCCCCCTCCAATCCCCCCCCCCCCCTCTCTACCGCTTGCTCCGAGAGAAACTTTGGGGGAGGGATGAATCCTTTTTTTTGTTCTTGGCTACGATGAAACCCCCCCCCCCCCCCCCCCCCCCCGCTTCCACGCCGCAAAATGTCCCCACCCCCCCCCCCCGGCATCCAGAGGCCGTGCAAGAACCAAAAAATTAAAGAGAGAAGTACCACGCCCAAAAAGAATGCTACTGTCAGCCGTGCTGGCGACCCTGCACTCTGCCGCTGCCAAGGCTACGCTCGGGTCGGCCGAGGTCAAGCTCTTGCTAGAGCGGCAGAGCGCACACGAGCTCTTCGTGTCCCGTTGGTCCGTCGAGCAGGGGCAGGCCCTAACACTGCCCGCCATTGTGGTGCCGTCATCTCAGGGTTTCGTGAACTGGGGTGACGGCGGGCCCGACGAGAGCTGCCCAACACCTCCACTGCCGTGCCGGCACGTTTATGCGAGCAGTGGTTTGGTGACTGTCACCTCGACCCTGGCGCTGGCGGGCTGGACCATGCAACAAGCAGAGCAGCCCACGCGCGATTCGCTGGTGGAAATCGTGAGCTGGGGCCAGGTGATTCTGCACCCCTCGAGCGGCCGGCACTTCTACAATTGCAGCAGGCTGCAAAGATTGCCGTCCAGCGCGCCCTTGCACACCGACAAGATCACGTCGCTAGAACAGAGCTTTGCCATGGCCCAAGTTTTCAGCTCGGGGGGGTTTGGGGTCCTGGGACACGTCGAACGTAATTACGTTGCGAGGGGCCTTTGCCATGGCCTCGGCGTTCGATGAGGACCTGGCTGGCTGGGACGTCAGCCGCGTGCAGGACGCGGGCGGGGCCTTCGTGAGGGCGGCCGCGTTCAACCACCCTTTGCCGTGGCGCACGAACAACCTGCGGGATACGACCGCCATGTTCGCGTTCGCCGCCGCCTTTAACCAACCGCTGTCTACTTGGTGGACTGGCACGATTATTCGCGCGAACGGCATGTTCATGGAGGCAACCCAGTTTGATCAGGACCTCAGTGCCTGGCGCTTTGGTACTTCTGTCAGCTGCCGCTATTTTGCGCAGAATAGTGCCTTGAGCAAAGAACATTTCCCGCAGGGGATGCCACAAGAATGTGTGTGAAACGGCGCGCGAAAAGAGGTCTGAGGAAAAGGAAGAGAGAAATCGGTTTTCTTTGTTTTCAACAAAATTAAAAAGAAATGTCGTTGGCGTGTGTAGCATGAAAAAAGAAAGTAACGAAGTAGGGTGGATCAAGGGCCAAAAGAAGCACGACGGGTTCTCTCTCTCCAAATCTACCAACGCGGGGCTTACATTTCAAGCAGAAAAGGGCTGGCGAACGACTGCCGACATGAAAATAAGCCGACGCAGAGTGCACCAAAAAAAACAGATTATAGGAAAAAAAACCACACGCACGGAAAAAACACAGACCTCTCACAGACAACATACAAACACAAACCTTTCACACACACACACACATGTACGACAAAATTCACACGCGCAAATTTACTCCTATATTCATCGCAAACTCACACGACGATACACGACGATACACGACGATACGCGACGATACGCGACACATTACACACAAACATGTACGACAAAAATCACACACACACGACGACACACACACACACGCGACGATACACATACATGTACGACAATTTCACACACAACAATTCACACGCACAAACATGTACGACAAAAATCACACATGCAAAATTTCACACACGCCATCACACGACGGTACACACACAACACATTACAAAAATTCACAGACACACACATGTACGACAAAAAAATTTCACACACGCACACGATACATTACACACATGTACGACTGACAAGATTTCACAGAGACACACATGTACGACAAAATTTCACACACGACATCACACGACAATACACACAGCGACGCATTACACACAAATTCACATTCACGCCAAAATCCACACACGGTAGGGGGGCCACATGCCAAAACCCATTGAGCATCCCCAATGGGCTCAACATTGTGAATTCCCAATGGGCTCAACATTGTGAATTCCCAATGGGCTGCGTTGGGCGGGGAGGAGGGCTGACATAATGCGCGGGTTTTTGTTACACTACAAAAAACAGAAAGCGACTATGTGTGTGTGTGTGTTTGTATGTTCGTACGTGTCGTTCTATGTATTCGTGTGTGTGTGTTTGTGTGTGTTTGTATGTTCTGTGTGTATCATTCTGTGCAATTGTGTGTGTTTGTATGTTCTGTGTATTCGTCTGTGTGTGTTTCGTATATCATTCTGTGCGATTGTGTGTGTTTGTATGTTCTGTGTATTCGTGTGTGTGTATGTTCGCACGTGTCGTTTGTGTATTTGCGTGTGTGTGTGTGTTTGACACGACACGTGCGAACATACACACACACGAATACACAGAACATACAAACACACAATCGCACAGATTGATACACACAGAACACACACGACACGCGCGAACATACACACACAAACACACACACACAGTGTCGTGTGTGTTCTGTGTATTCGTGTGTGTGTTTGTATGTTCTGTGTGTATCGATCTGTGCGATTGTGTGTTTGTATGTTCTGTGTGTATCGATCTTTGCGATTGTGTGTTTGTATGTTCTGTGTGTATCGATCTGTGCGATTGTGTGTGTTCGTATGTTCTGTGTGTATCATTCTGTGCAATTGTGTGTATCGGTCTATGCATTTGTGTAATGTGTCGTGTGTCGTTTCTGCGTGTATCATGCAGTGTGCACAAACTTGGAGAATGGGAGTGAGACAGGCATTCCTGTTTTTAAAAAGAACTGTCCCTCGTCCAACCTAAATCTTTTCCCCATCACTGTATCCCGTTTTCTTTTTGTTTGTTTGTTCCGGTGTTTGAACACTAGCTAGCCCATGAGAGCTGTTCCCGTGAAGAAAAAGCCCAAGCTAGGACATACGGGTTCGTTGGTGGCGCAGTTGACGACATTACCAGAGGAACTGCTGCGGCACCTGTCCTCGTGGTCTCCGCCGTCCGTGGCCGTGCTGGGCACGACCTGTCGCGGCCTCAGCGAGTGTCTTCTCCCGTTGGCGACCGAAGCGCAGGAAGAACACCTGGCCAGTGTGCGCAAAGCAGTGGCCGACGCAATCGAAGAGATCGCCCTCAAGGGAAAGTCCAAATCCCCCCTCCGTGGCGTTACCGGGAACCTGTATTACGAACATGAGGTTGATTATGATCTGGGGGGCTGCCTGAACCTCCACGCAGGCAAACGCTACAACCTGGATGAACGCATTGCGACATCTTTGGAATTTTACTGGCACCGCAGCATCGACAGTGAAAAAGCCAAGATCCGGCTCGGCCTGCGGAGCGACGACGTCAATAGTGAATGCGAGAAGTGTGGCAGCTTGAATATGTCTGCGTGGCTACCCCTGAAAGGCGAGCTATTCTGCGTGCAGAGCCGCGCCGAAATCGAGGCCATGCTGAAGCAAATAGTGTCGGTGCAAATGCTCAACTTGTTAGGAGATGCCTATATGAAGCATGACACTTACGACAGTGGGTCTATTTCCTGGATGGACCTGCTCCAGAAAGGTGTGACGGGGCCTGTCAAACTTCACTGGGTCTATCGGGATGGCGAGAGATTCTGTGAGGACTGCGAAGAGTTGGAATAGATTGTGTACTGATGATCATCATAAAAAATCCTGACTTTTTTTTTGCTTTTGCTTTTTTGCGCCTGTGTACCGCCGGCGCTCGCTCACCAAATATCTACGGACATTACCTTTTGCCACAAATTGCGGCGCCTGCGGCACTTGGCGCGAAATTCACCGGATTATGAACACTTGTGAAAAAAAAAATTTTCTGAGATTTCGGCAATAAATGTTTAGCTCAAGAAAATCTTTCGGGAGATGCCGGCGGGAGGGGAATTTTTTGGTTACATTTTTTTTCCCCGCCCGCCCTCGGCTCCCGAAAATTTTGTAGCTAAACATTTATTGCCGAAATGTCCTTTGCAAAAAAACTTTAATGGCGTGCCGCATTTTGCGGCAAAAGAAAGTGTCCACAAAATGCGGCGTTTTTCACAGGTGTCGCGAAATTCACCGGATTACGAAACCAATGAAAAAGATTATTTTTTTTGCAAAGGACATTTCGGCAATAAATGTTTAGCTCAAGAAAATTTTTCGGGAGACGCCGGCGGGAGGGGAATTTTTTTGTTACATTTTTTTTCCCCGCCCGCCCTCGGCTCCCGAAAATTTTTCTGTAGCTAAACATTTATTGCCGAAATGTCCTTCACAAAAAATTTTAATGGCGTGCCGCATTTTGCGGCAAAAAAAAGGTGTCCACAAAATGCGGCGTTTTTCACAGGTGTCGCGAAATTCACCGGATTACGAACACTTGTGAAAAAAATTATTTTTTTTGCAAAGGACATTTCGGCAATGAATGTTTAGCTCAAGAAAATTTTTCGGGAGACGCCGGCGGGAGGGGAATTTTTGGTTACATTTTTTTTCCCCGCCCGCCCTCGGCTCCCGAAAATTTTTTTGTAGCTAAACATTTATTGCCGAAATGTCCTTCACAAAAAAAAATTTAATGGCGTGCCGCATTTTGCGGCAAAAAAGGGTGTCCACAAATTGCGGCGTTTTCGGCATTTGGCGCAAAGTTCACTGGATTCACACAAGATCTTTTTTTAATAAAACCGCATTTTGTGGAGTCTGAACCAGAAATTTGTTAGCAAGCGGACATTTCTGTGGGTCCTTATGGCTGTCCTGCTGGTCCTGTTGGCAATCTCGGGCGCCAAGCACCAAGCACTACTTCCGCACCGGGGAGAGCGTCCGCTTAGTGAAGGTGAGGGTCACGGATTGGATTGAAATCTTGATTCTGAAAACTCAGAGATTCCTACAGAGAGGAGGGCACATCACGCACACTCCCCAGGGCCCCAATCGAGGCAAAACACTAAACCCAAAAAATTTTCGGGTTTGTGTTAGATTAGTACAAGTCCTGCTGGCCCAAGGCCAGCAATCGTAAGAAGGTGTTGCGGCTGGCGTTCATTCATGTCGCGTCCGTGCTGCAGGGCGCACCACTGGCAGCTGTAGGTCCTGGCGGCTCCGATGTACAACCGGGCCAGGTGGTGCCGCCGCGAGCCGTGGGACACGTGCGACCCCGTCCGCTTCAAGCACGACGCGCTGCTGGTCTACGACTGGCTGACCCCGGGCCGGCTACGAGCTGTCGGTCTTCGGGCTGGGTTCGCTAGACAGGGCCGCGCTCTACAAGCTCGTGCACGAGCCCACGGCAGGGCATTGGCTGACCTTTGACTTCCTGTGGAGCGCGACAGACCACGTTCGGAAGACAGAGTGAAAGCGGCCGAAACAAAAAAAAGAAAATCCCCTTCCGCCGGTAGCATTAAAATTTAAAAACAAACAAAAAGGCCGAAAAACAAATAGAATTTTAATTTCTTTTTTTTACAGTGGCGCTTGCTTTTAATTTTACAACAATTTTCACTCAAGACGCTGGCGCTTGGCAGGACGCTCAAGTGCCAAGACTGCGCAGCACGCCTCCAGGCGTTGCTCGAGCATAGGCTTACTTTCTAGTGACCATTCCCCGGAGGCCTCGTCAAAGCGTTCGACGGAAGCGAGCGCATTGTCACCCAGGTCGCAGGTACCGCCCGCCACGTACAGGCTGTTGTTGAGTACGAAGGCCGAAGCGCCCGAACGCGGCGTCTTGAGATCACCGACGAAGCACCACTTCTGCACCTTGGGGTCGTAGCGCTCTACCTTCTCTAGCTCCATCTCGGTGTCTGGGTCAAAGTTGGTGCCTCCGATGACATACAGCTGGCCCCGGAAGACCTGAGCCGAGAAGTTGTGACGAGCCCGACGCAGCCTGCCCGCTGACCGCCACTCGTTGCGCACTGGGTCGTACTTCTCGACCTTGCGCAGGCTCCAGTCGTAGTTGTGGCCCCCGATCAGGTACAAAGAGTTGCCCAAAGCAGCGAGCCGGGCCTGGTGGCGTTTGGTGGGGGGAGCGCAGCGCGTTAGCCAGGCGTCCGTCTTTTCGTCGTACACCAGCAGCGAGTTGTGCATATCTCGGTCGGACAGCACGACGTACAGACGGTCGTGCAGGACCGCGCCCGTGAGGTCCTCGTAATCGGACGGCAGGCTGGCCTTGGCCTCCCAGCGGTTTTTGCGGGGGTCGTAGCACTCCACGGCGCGGAGCATCTGACCGTCGTCGTCGCTCCTGCGCCCGCCAACAACATACAGCTTGCCCTGCAGCACTAGACCCAAATGCCCACTGCTGGCCGTCGGCGGGCTCCAGACAGTAGCCTTCCAGCCTTCGGCGGTCAAGGTTTCGGCCGAACGTGATGCCCCAAAGCCGCCGAACACGTACACTGCCGCGTGTTTCGAGGAGGCCTCGTCGGGCGCTGGTGCGGGGTTTTTGGGCGGAACGGCGGTACGGCTTTGCGACATTGTCACGTTCGTAAGAACCAGGAAGGGCTGTACACAAACGAAAAAAAAAGAAATCTCTCTCTCGCTCTCTCTCTCTCTCTCTCTGCGCTGCAACCACAAGAAATGAGAGAGAAAGGTCGCTTCCTTTAACTCTCCCCCTTCCAGCACTCAACACAGTGATAGTTTAATAAGGGCTCAAACTTTTTTTTGGTCTAGCTATAATTGCAACTAGCGAACCACGCCGCTCAAAAACAGGAGGTGGTTGGGCGGGGGCTTTGTCACGGGGGGTGGGGGGGGGGGGGGGGTGTTGCGCGGGGCCTCAGTGCTTGTGAGGAACCCCTATTGTCAACATATGTTGTAGCTGTAGGCCACACGGCACCATCTCCTCATTCCCCAGTACGCTGGCTTCTCTAGCCTGGTTGAGGAAGGCTTCTGTTTTTTGGAGATTGTCCTGCAACAACTGAAAGTGTTTTTCTCTCATTTGATAGCGTTCAGCTGTAATTCTGTCTTGGTTTTGTCTGACGTGAGGGGCGAGATTAGTCTGGAAAAGACCCCACACGAGCAGTCCTTGTTGGATGGGCACGAAGAGTATACGTTTCCACCCCGTCCCTTTGTACGTGAACGCAAAGTCCATGGTCTGGATCACCTGGAGAAACTCCTGGGGGTAACTGACGTCCCACCAGCTCCTAATTACGTCTAATAGCTCCAGGTCTACTTGCAAGATATTAAGTACAAAGCTTTTTCTTATGGCCTCTAGGTCTGCTACTAGGTGCGATCTTTCGTTCCGCAGACACACATGGCAATAATGGTACAATGGTATTCCCCATGTCACTGCCCTTCGTCTAAGGCAGCGGGCACAAGGCCAATCAGTAGGCCACAGACCGTTAACTATGCTGCTCTCTCCGATCATGTACGCTAGATTGTCTCGGACTATAGTTTTCCACGTATGTCCTTCCACGAAATAAACTAGTGGCATTCTTATGTTTGAGCACAGTAGGTAAGAGCTCCACAACTGAGCACCAAGCGAGTGTGGTTTCCTTTCGAAAAAGCTGGTGCCAGCAAAGGCATGGAACAGGCATTGGAAGTCCTTGAGGGACAGGAAGGGAGCAATCAAAGCAAACTCGCTCGCGAAAAGGAACCAAAATGCCCCACAGGCAAACTCCCTTTGCTTCCGCGCGACAGGGGTGGAGTTGAGGTGATATCGCTTTCGTGGAGGCTTGACGTAAGCGCGTTGGCGAGTGTTGGAACGCTTAGAACGCTTTGGCATGTGTGTGAGATGATTGCGAAGCGCAAAAAAAAAGAAAACAAGAAAGATCAAGTGCCCCTCGGGAAGAGGGGGGGGGGGGGCGCGGAACCACTAAAAAAAGAAAGAGAAAAAGAGATTTACTAGAATTTTGTGTGTGTGTGAAAGACAAACTGCTTAATGTCCTTGCCAATATCATCGTCTCCAAAGGCTGAGAGCGTGTATGTACAATCAGTAACACACACACGTTCACACATATTCACACATTCGCCAAATCACACACACACGCACATTCACAAACCCACATACAGACAGACACAAGAAATCTCACACACGCATTCACAAATTCACACACATTCGCAGAATCACACACACACGTTCACATAATCACACACACGTTCGCATAATCACACACACGTTTGCATAATCACACACACGTTCGCATAATCACACACACGTTCGCATAATCACACACACGTTCGCATAATCACACACACAATCACAAACCCGCATACACACACAAGAAATCTCACACACACATTCGCCAAAACACACACACTCACATTCACACACACGTTCGCATAATCACATACACACATTCACAAATTCACACACACGTTCGCAGAATCACATACACAAACCCGCATACACACATTCACAAATTCACACCCATTCGCAGAATCACACACACGTTCGCATAATCACATACACAAATTCACATACACACATTCACAAATTCACACACGCGCACTTCACACACATTCGCAGAATCACACACACACGTTCACATAATCACACACATACACACACACGTTCGCAAAATCACGCACACTCACACATTCGCAAAATCACACACACCTAAACAAAGGACCGAATCTTCTATAAGGTCCTTATCACCAATGATCATAGAGCATGATAGGCAGAAAGGAGGAAGGGTGGGGGGGGGGGAGGAGGGGGCCGCCACGATGCGAAAAGGTCCATTGGGGACACACAATGGGCTCGCCATTGCGCAAACCCAATGTTGACAGCATTGGGCAAACCCAATGGGTTGTGTCGAAGAGGGGGGCCGCTACGATGCATTGGGGACGCACAATGGGCTCGCCATTGGGCAAACCCAATGTTGGCAGCATTGCGCCAACCCAATGGATTGTGTCGAATGGGGGGGGGGGCGACATAATGCGCGGTTTTTGTTTCACAGCAAAAACTGAAAGCGGCTATCTGTGTGTGTGTGTGTGCTGCGCATAGTCGGGTGTCTGTTCTTGAGAAATGTTGTTTCTGTGCATGTCCAGGGTCATTTCGCAGACATTCGTGTGCTGTGTACCGTTCTGTGTGTATGATTGTGTGTGATTGTGTGTGTGTATGATTGCGTGTGTGTATGATTATGTGTGTGTATGATTGCGTGTGTGTATGATTGTGTGTGTGTGTATGATTGTGTGTGTGTATGATTGCGTGTGTGTATGATTGTGTAAATGACTGTGTGCGTGTATCATTCTGTGTGAGTGATTGCGTGTGTATCGTCGTGTGTGTGATTGCGTGTGGCATAGTCGGGTGTCTGTTCTTGAGAAATGTTGTTTCTGTGCATGTCCAGGATCATTTCGCAGACATTCGTGTGCTGTGTGTCGTTCTTTGTGTATACCGTTCTGTGTGTGTGTGTGTGATTGCGTGTACCGTTCTGTGCATGCGTGTGTAAATGATTGTGTGTGTGATTGTGTGTACCGTTCTGCGCGCGTGTGTGTCGTCGTTATGTGGACATGCGTGGAAGGCTCTCCGGCAGGCATTTTTTTTGTAGACGTTTTTGTGTATCGTTCCGTGTGCACGAATTCCTGTTTGTGAGACAAAAAGTCCCCGTCCAAACCTGACCTTTGTGCTATCTTCTTCCAGTGTTTTTTGTTTCGTTTGTTGTTGTTCCGATGTTTGAACACTAGCAAAAGACATGAGAGCCGCTTCCCTGAAGAAAAAGCCCAAGCTGGAACATACGGGTTCGTTGGTGGCGCAGTTGACGACATTACCAGAGGAACTGCTGCGGCACCTGTCCTCGTGGTCTCCGCCGTCCGTGGCCGTGCTGGGCACGACCTGTCGCGGCCTCAGCGAGTGTCTTCTCTTGTTGGCGACCGAAGCACAAGAGGAACACCTGGGTCGCGTACGCCAAGCAGTGACCGATGCCATCGAAGAGGTCGCCCTCAAGGGAAAGTCCAAATTCCCCCTCCATGGCGTTCCCGGGAACCTGTACTACGAAAAGGGGGTTCCTTATGATCTGGGGGGCTGCCTGGACCTCAACGCCGGCAAACGCTACAACCTGGATGAACGCATTGCGACAGCTCTAGAGCTTTACTGCCACCACAGCCTCGATAGTGACAAAACCAAGATTGCCTGCAGGTTGTGGATTCAGCGCGTCGACCATGTATGCGAGCAATGTCGCCGCGGGAATGGTTCCGTGTTTCTGTACCTGGACCACGAAACCTTCTGCGTGCAGAGCCGCGCCGAAATCGAGGCCGTGCTGAAGCAAATGGTGTCGGTGCAAATGCTCAACTTGTTAGGAGATGTCTACATGAAGAATGCCGATTACGACAAGGGGCTCTTTACCTGGACGGACTTGCTCCAAAAAGGTGTGACGGGGCCTGTCACCCCTCACTGGGTCTACCGGGATGGCGAGAGATTCTGTTTACACTGCACAGAGTTGACGATGTACTGATCATCCTCATTAAAAATCCCGATTCTCTTTTTTTTGGCGCCCCGTGTGGGGGAAGTCTTTTCTGCAGACCTTCTTTTTGTTTGGGCTTGGCTGCTGTGTGCAAAGGTTGTGTGCCCAAAGGCTTGCCTTCCTGTTTCTTTCTTTTCTTTGCTGTTTCCGCCGAGCCTGGGCCTTGTCATGTTTTACCTCGTAGCCCATTTGTTGCTTGTTTTTTTCTTAGCTAGCCCATGACAAGCGTTTTGCCAATGAAGAAAAAGCCCAAGCTGGGACATACGGGCCCGTTGGTGGCACATTTGAACGCACTACCGGAGGAACTGCTGCGACATGTGTCCTCGTGGTCTCCGCCGTCCGCGGCCGTGCTGGGCACGACGTGTCGCAGCCTCCGCAAATGTCTTCTCCCGTTGGCGACCGAAGCGCAGGAAGAGCACCTGGCCAGCGTGCGCAAGTCGGTGGCCGACGCGATCGAAACGATGGCTCTCAAGGGAGGTTACACTAAATTCAGCGGCACTACTCCGTCCCAGAAATACGAAGGCTGGGGCGACTTCGGTCTGCATGGCTGCCTGAACCTCCACGCCGGCAAACGCTACGGCTGTGCTGAACGCATTGAGACTGTTGTGCATTTCTACTGCCGCCACAGCCTCGCCAAGGGCAAAACCAGACTTCAGCTTTCGTTGCACAGCGACGACATCTATGATACCTGCGGGCAATGTTACTCACGTGACGTTACCAGGTGTCTACACCTGGAAGGCAAAAGATTCTACGTGCGGAGCCGCGCCGAAATCGATGGCTTGCTGAGGCGAATGGTCTCGGTGCAAATGCTCAACCTGTTGGGAGACGCCTACATGAAGATCGACAGGTCCAAGAACAGTCTGTCCTGGATGGAGCTGCTCGAGAAAGGTGTGGAGGGGACTGCAAAACCTTACTGGGTCATCAAGGATGGCCAGCGATTCTGTGCAGACTGCGAGAAGTTGAAATAGACAGACAGCGCCCCAGAGATTGTGTACAGATCATCATTAAAATCCAGTTTTTTTTGCGCCTTGCGCTAAACATTACCGGGGGGGGGGGAGGATGGGGATAAAGGTGAAAGGGATACAATTCAATCAGAAGGGGGGGGGCCGCGGCTTCTGTTCGACGGCCCCCCTCCCCCAATTCTTTTTCTTTGGAAGGTCCCCGCCTCCCTATCCCGCCCCCTCCCCCCAGCAAATGAATCTTGATGTTGATAAAACTGCGCGACCGGCTGCGCTATCTGAACAAGGCCGGGCGGCGGGGGGGGGGGGGGAAGGAAAGAGAAATTTTAAGCATCAATGTCTGACTAGAGAACGGGAGGGAGGGAAAGGTTTAAAAAAAAGTTAGCAGATTTTTTAATAATAAAATCGTCAAGGCAAACACAAAATCCAGAATCCTCAACAAACGAAAATGAGCGACAAGGAAGAAAAAACTATCATCGCCGCACCTGCGATGCAGGCGGTCGCCGCTGCACCTACCGACCCAAAGGACGTGTCCCAAGTCTTCGACGAAAATGCCTTGCTCATGAAACTCGGGCCTGACGACTTCGCTAGCATTAGACGCACCTCGGATGGGAATTATTTTGCTGTGACGGACGCGATTGCATTTTTTACTGATTGTACGGATGATTCTGCTAGAAAAAAATGGTCAAGGATGGCACAACAGCTAGAGCAACAAGACAACAGGAAACCGTTTTCCGTGAAGTACTTCGTTTTCCCGCGCGGCCAGAAGCGGGCCGACGATAGCGGGCCGTCACCAGCGAAAGAAGTCAAGGAAGGCGCGCAACGAGGGGTGCCCTGCCTGCAATTCAAGGATCTCTTGACTGTCCTTAGCCAGTTCGAACACCCGCGCTGTAAGGACCTGCTCGCATATATGACCGAAATAGCGTCGCGCGTGATGGTGGGTTTACCAGTAGTATTACATAACGAGTCACCCAAGCATTTGACACCGTCAGAGATTACCAAAAAGCCTGCGGTTAGACTGGGAAAGCGGTCGCGTCCAGAAACACCCAGCAAGCATACCACAAGCTCCGTCGAGGTCGTGCCCTTGCCTGTAGATGAACAAAAGCAGCAGCTCGACCCCCTGCAGGAGCCTGCAGCAAAGCGCCCTAAACTTCTGCCACAAGCCACCATCGATGCAAGCCCTCCCAAGACAGCAGCATTGCCTGAGACCGCCGAGAAACCCCAGCTGGCATCTTCAGGTCCGCAGAAGATCGATTGGGACGGCAGCGACATCACGCCTTCTAATGGCAAGAAGTACTTGGATCAAATGGTTGCAGAAATGCGCAAGATCCATCCAGCGCACGAGATTGAGCCACAGCCCGTGTACCTCGGGTTTATCAAGCCGCTGACCAACACCAAACATTTTATGACGAGGGCACAGGCGCGTGCCTGGGTCTTTGAACACCGGAGAAGCATTTACTTTCGCGATTATTTCGACAAAGGTGGCGTGCGCAAGGTCCCGTTCCACATCGACCATATTATTCCAGACTCGCTGGGCGGAGCCGACCACCCGCGGAACTACGCGCTGATGCCCGAGATCTTCAATCAAAAATTTGCGTCGTGGTGGATGCCGACCAAGGCCCAGTACCTTGGTAACTAGTTCGCTTGCATATTTCTTTTTTTTTGTTTGCTAATGCGTGTGTGTGCATTCCTTTTTTTTGCAGGTCCTACGGCCGCACGCACCGCCATTCTTTTTGCCAAATACATCAAAAAGAAATATACAAGAGAAATAACACTGGATGACCTAGAAGAAATGTAGACCTCTTTTAGGCAGAGCACTAACTAGTAGTGATATGAATAAAAGCTTCTGGTTTTACTCAAGTGTCCGATTCTTTCTGCTGGATCCCAAATCTTTGCAAAGTTGGCGAGTTCTGATATAAGCTTGTCTTAGTTCAACGTTATTAAAACATCGACTCACACTTCTGACGGAACATCACACTTAAGATCTTGGCAGGGTGAGGGGGGAGGGCCGGCCGGGAGAGAGAAGAAAAGATTTGTTTTCTGGTTTTTTTTTTCGGGGGGGTGAGTGCACAGAAAAAATCCCCTCTCCAATCCCCCCCCCTCTACATTCTTCCCATCCCGCGCGGCCCCTCTCACGTCCGGAGGAAGGGGGGGCCGAGCGTGACACACAGGTTTGGCGGAATGTGTGTGTGTGTGGGGGGGGGGGGGGGGCCGCACAAGAAGCGACCAGCTGCTTTGCCAGACTCTAAACTTTTTTTTTGGTAAGGGACATTTCGGCAAACTGGCGAAAATAGTTCGTGAGCGAATACGAGCGGGCGGGGAAAAAAACTTTTATCTATATATTTTTTCCCCGCCCGCGCGCGTTCGCCCAAACATTTACTTTTTTTTTTAAGTGCGTGGGTGGCCGAAATGTTCTTGGCGTGACAATCCTGTGAATTTCGCGCCAAATCCCGCCGCAAACTGCGGCACCGGCAGTGCCAAATTGTGGTGGGCCGGACGCAATGTTGCAAGGGAACGAGACAGAGGGAAGCAGACAGACCTCTGGCTTTTGCTGCCAAGGCCGCCAAAGGGAAAAGCAGAAAAACTTCTGACAACCCTCGGGAAAGGAGGGGAAGGGGGGGGGGCCGGCCCTTCCGCGGCCCCCCCCCCCTTGCCCGCACATCCCGGTTCGTCGCCCTCGTTTTTACGAGACCCCAGCAGAAAAGAAATCTCGCGGCTGCTCTAGAAACATCATTCTCTCTCGCTTTGTGTGTGTGCTGTTCTTTTTTTTGTCTGCCTTGGCGGCGGCGGGATGAACCTTCTCTCATGGCTTGCTTTTGGGGGGGCAGATTAATGGGCCGCAAGAGAAGGCGACGGCGCGACCGAGCAGCGGCGGTGCGACAGCAACAGCAACAGCAACAGCAACTGCAACAGCAGACGAAGACGAAGAAGAGGCGTGTCGTGATCGGGCGGCGCCTGCCCGAAGTTAATCAGGAAGAAGCGGCGGCAGAAGCAGCAGAACTGTTGTTGCTGCTGTGCTGGCGCGACGGCTGCGACGAGTGGTGGCCCGCCACCGACGGCGGCGGCGGCCGCCGCTGCCGGCGCTGCGACGACGCGGTGTACTGCAGCCGTTAGTGCCGCGACGAGGCTAAGGACGAGCACCGCGGCTGTTGCGGGCAGGACGCGGAGCGATTACTGGCCAAAGTCTTTATGTCACTGGTCGCGCAGCCGCGTTTGGCGCGGCGGCTGCTGCGGCTAGTGCCCGCCGACGCGCAGGGTGGCGTCTTGTACGCGGCGTGCCGCCCTGGCCAGGACGGCGTGGCGTGCGCGTACTGGTCCGAGCGCGAGTTGGGGCTGCCGCAAAAGGACTACCTGCGCGACAAGCTGCGAGAAACGTCACGCACCGACTGTGCGTTAGTAGTAGAGGCCTTGGTCAGGCCCGTGGACCGCGCACAGGCGCTGCCCGGCGGCTGGTGGTGGTGGCAGAAAGAAATCTGGCTCTCGACGATCCCCACACATGAGTAGACCAAAAAAAGAAGAAGAAAGAAAAAGGATTCTTGAGTGTGTGTCCTTTTTGTTTAAACGGGAGCAGAAGGGGGGGGGGGGGAGCAGATGACGATCGCCGATTGCTCCGAAATCTGTGCCTCGGGGGAAAAAGGAAGGGGGAAAAATTTGTTTTTTCTTTTGTTGTGTAAAAAAGAAGTATTAAAAGGGAACAGAGTTTTGCGCAAGCATGTCCGCGCCCAAGCGCCAGAAAGTAGCGCGTACCGATGACGAGTGCAGCCTGTTCGATTTGCCCGCCGACGTGTGGGAAGTGGTTTTTCCTTTGGTGTCCGACAGCCCTGACTGGCTGTACGCGGGGTGGATCCCCGTGTGCAAGCAAACGCGGGACATGCCGCGCCCCGAAAGCTGGCCGAGCCTGAAGATTCGCGCGGGCAGTCCCCCGATCCCGGCCGCACGGTGGGCTGAATGGCGCGAAATTTCTAGCGTGACCATTGACAAAAAACTGTCGGGCGACAGGCTGTCGATCTTGGCACAGATCCACGAAGCCAAGACTTGCGTGCACAGCCTGTTGCTCCCCTACAACCTGGTGGATCTCGAACTAACCGAGGCAGCGAAGGTCACTGGCTTGCAGAGGTTGGGCTCCAGGGAGCCGGTGCTAGAAGCCCCCGGCGACGGTCTAGCTAGCGCTGGCTCACTGACTGCGGGGGCCTGGTGCGACCGTTGGCTAAACCTTCACCGCTGCACGGAAGTCAGCCCCGAAGCGCTAGCCGTTTACCTCACGCAGGTCCGGCCGCGCACCTTGTTGCTGGCCGGACTCGACCCGTTCCTAAGTAGACCCTCGACCATTGCGCTGGCCGGCGGCTGCCTGCGGCAGCTGAGCCTGCGTGGTTGCCGTACACTGACAGATCTCAGCTGGCTGGCGCCCCTAACCGAATTGCGGACCTTGGACCTGACCAACTGTAGAAGCATTGATGACGACTCGCTGGCCGCGGTGGCCGGCCTACCGATGTTAACGCGGCTCAAACTCTTTCGTTGTGACCTAATTACGAGCGCGGGCTTGGCCGGATTGTCCAATCTCACCAACCTGATCTATCTAGATCTGTGCTTTCTCAGCCAACTGATTAATGTCCGGTTTCTGGAGAGACTCGGTCGACTACAATTGCTGCAACTCGGCCGCTGCCCCCTCGGCGACGGACAACTGCGCCCGCTCTCCGGCCTGACCAGTCTGCGAATTCTAGACCTGGGAGGAAATACCTTTCTGACTTATGAGGGGCTCCGGTATTTGCGCCCCCTAGCGCATCTGGAAAGGTTATATCTAAGCTCGTGTACAGGTGTCACAGGCACGGGGTTCGCGCACCTACGGGCGTTGCGCAACTTGCACTATTTGAGCCTGGAAAAACTGCACCAATGTGGAGGAGACGTACCTCCGATATCTGCCAACGGCGCTGCGGGCGTTAAGCCTCTACGGTTGCACCCAACTCACCGATGCCGCAGTAAGACAATTGCAGCACCTAAAAGACTTGCGGGTCCTGGATCTGGGCTGGGCAAATATTACTCCTGCCGGGGCTGCTCAATTGTGTGATCGGCTAGAACACCTAACGTTAGACAGTTGTGAACAGCTGGATGATCGCGTCTTTGAACACCTGGGTCGTCTCGGGCACTTGCAACAACTAGATATTTTCTCTTGCACGCGAATTACCCGCGCAGCTATTGCAGCCTTCAGAATTGTGCGCCCCGGCTTGGTCATAGTCACAGACGAACAACAGTAAAAAAAACAAATCAATAAAAAAACTGTTTTAAATTTCGAAGAGTTTACTCGTCAAGGCACGCCACTTGGCAATGAACGCACACGCTGACCTCCTGCTTGTATGGAATGCCTGGCGCCTCTTGTGCCAGGTTGTTTTTGACGTGGTTGCTCTCGAGTAGCCCCAGCGCGTCGTCCGCATCTGCGAAGCTGCGCTTGGTGCAGGCGTGAGTGTCGGCCATCCTGCTGGAGGCCAGCAGCTGCGGCTGTAGCACCTTGGTGATTAGCGTTTCATAATGTTGCAACAAGTACTTCGCCCGGGCACGGGGCGTCACGTCGCCCAGCATCATCCGTACACTGATGTGCTGGTCGTCTAGCCACTGTTCGCGCCAAACTCTGTGAATATACTCAGTATCCCCGAGGAACCTTGACAACGAATCGATTGTCGCCTGCCGATTCTTGTGCTGCGGGTAGAACAGGCACTGGAAGTGCGGCGAACAGACCGAGAAGTTCGGCGCAGCCTCTTGTTGCGCGGAGTTCGTAAACGTCTGGAAGTACGTGCGCCAGCCCCACCCCGTCGCGGTGCGCAGGACGTCGGCCTGGCTGACACGCTCCGCCGCGCCAGCAGAGGGTTGGGCGCCCAGGGCTCGGTCGTACAGGATGGCGAACAACAGCGCGACCGCGGCGTTCGCCTCCTCGGTGTCACCAGCCAGGGCCTTGGTTTCTGGTTTGTTGTAACAGACAAAAATACTGCCGTCTTTACGACGGGCGGACTGCTCGAGCGCGCTGAGCAGCGACTGCCTCAGCAGGTCCAGCAGCGCGATAGCGTGGTTGTTACGGAAAGTGAGGGTCTCCCGCAGCAGGCAACGGGGGCAGCCGCAGTCATTGCTGTTGGTATGTAGCAGACGGTCGCTGAAGACGTTGACCCTGTTTTCGCCGTACCTCAGATCTGCGGGCTTGGCGCCCTTTTTGGGCCAGAACAGCACGAGGTTGGGCCCCATGGAGCCCGAGAACGGCTTCCACACGTCGGCCAGCGCTGCCACTCTTTGTTTGTCCGGGACGAATGCGTCGCTGTACAAAGTCGCCGCCTTGGCGTTGGGCAGCACCCTGCCAAATTCCACCCGCGGTTCTTTGTGTTGCGGCTGGTGCGCCTCCCGGTTGAAGCACGCGTTGCGGGGGCACGCGGGGTCTCCCGCGAGTCCCGGAATGTACTTGCCATTGATAATTACTTTAGGCAGCCACTTCGGCGTGCCGTGATTCTTGATCTCGTCGTTGGCTGCGGCCGCGCCCTGTTGTACCAACGGGAACGCTCCCATGCCAAGCTTGAAACTTATGGCACTGTGCAGCTGCCGAATCGCCTCAAGTGCCGGGCGCGGCGCCGTTGGCGGAAAGCTCTTGGACTCGAGTTGGCGGATGACGGTCTCTGTTGCCAGTACCTTGACGTTTCCCGCTCGGGCCCACGCAGACGGCGTCTGCCCTTTGGCGAAGGGCAGCGTGGCGTCCTCCACGACAGACACGCGGAGGCCCTGGCGCGCCAGGTCCTCGCACGTGCGTTTGACGCAAATGTCAGACGCCACCCCGCCGACATAGACGTCCGTAACCTGGCGCGCTCGCAGGATCTCCGTCAAGCTGTGGGAGCCGGCGGGGCCCGGGCACTTGACGACGGTCTTGCCGTCGTTCTCGAAGACGGCCGAGTTGGCGTCCACGTCTCGATTAAAGCCCTTGCGGAAATAAGTCTGGGCCTCGGCCGCCACGCCATTTGTTGCCGCCACCAGCTCGCCGGACGGCGTGTCCGGTGGCGGCGCGAGGACTGTTAGCTCTTTGGTAACTTTCTGCCCGTCCGTGCCGTCTATGCAGTGGCTGTTGTACAGCTGCTGTGTGATGCTGGTGCACTTGTAGTTGTACTGGATCCGGTCCCCGCTGATCCTTTGCGCTTCTTTTAGCTGGGCGTGCGTACTTTTGGAATCAAAAAAGGAGACGTGGTCGGCGGGGTGTGTGTCGAGCGTCCAGACCACGAGGCCGAACGGCACTTCCGACAACAGGCGCTTGACGTTGTCGAAGCAGCCCCTGACGACGTTACTGTTGTTGTGAGGCAGAGTGGCCAACGACAGTCGTCCACTGGGGTCGCAAAAGTCGGTTTGCATGTCGACGACCACGAGGCAACTCGTGTGCAAACAGTGGAACGAGGCCGAGCAGCTCTGGGCGTGGCTCGTCATGGAACGAAGAAGGAACGGGGGCTATTAACAAAAAGGTCGGCTTTTTTTTCGTTCTTAGCTTCCAAGTAGGCAGGCCAGGTCCCTTTTTTTGCTCCCTCTCTTTGATCTATTGGGAAGCGGAGCTTGCTGCATTTCTTATTCAGGGGTGTTGGAAAAGGGGGGCGAGGGGGGGGGGGGGCGACCACAGACAAGCTAGGTGAATTCATGGCGCAATGGGGGGGCGGGGGCAAAGAAGACAGAATAAAAAAAGGGAACAGACTGAACGCAAGGAACCGCGGGGAGGGGATAGAGGACCTAGCGACACGAAACGCAAAGACGGGAACGGGAATGAGGTTTATTCTTTGTGTTCCTTGCCGCGGCGTACGGGACAATCTTGGTCGAACAGCGGGGGCTTCAGCGCTAGGATCAGCCTCAGTTGCGCGGGCGTCAGGAAGTGCACGGTCAGTTCGCTGTCCATGAGGCAGGCCCTCGGCAGCAATTGTGCGTCTTTCGAGGATTGCAGCCACAGGATGAACTCGAAGTTGAGCAGGCCCAGCAGGGCTTCCACGCACTTGTTCGTGGTCAGGGGCACGGGACACACGCGGGCCGTGCGCAGTGCGATCCAGGGGTCGTTCTGGAAATAAAGCACCTTGCCCTTGCACAGCACGTGGTGCGTCTGATGGTGACTGCACGGCTGTCGGTAGCTTTTCTTCGGGCCGTGCGGCGCGACAGTGGCCTCGGCCGACATCTTGTCGTTCTGTCGCCTCCCTTTTTTTTCCTTTGCCGCCGATTCACACTACTACACCCCCTCGCGCTTCTCCCCCGCCCCCTCCCCTTGTTTTGTAAAAAACATCCACCCACCCCCCCCCCCCCCCCCGCCGCCCTCCCCACCGCCGCCCTCCTCCCTCACCCTCTTTTCTTTTTGTGCCTACCTCCCTCCCCCCCCCATTTTCCTGTCCCTCCGTCTTTGTTCTTGCCGCCGTTGCTCCCCCCCCCCCCTCCCACACACGCGGAAACACACACATCCCCCCCGGCCCTCCCACTTTTTGGTTCCTTGGCGACCACAGCAAAAAAAAAGTACAGATGAACGAGGCTTTCTGGCTCTGGGCGGTCAACCAGTTCCTGCAGGACAGCGAGGGTCTCGTGCGCTACGGAGAAACCCGCGACCCGGAGGCGCAAGTGCTGTCCGATCTCAAGAAGTTCCACGCGGTACTAGAGTGGAACATGATCGACGAGCACCGGCAGAGGCTGGCCGAGCTCGTGGCGGGCACGGGGTCGCATTCGCGCTCGGAGACGTCCGGCGAGAGCGCACGGCCCGGGCGGGTTGTGTGGGACCACCCCCTGCCGCTCAAGGATCCCGGCGAAGGCACGCAAAGGCGCGGCGGGCAGCGCCGCAAATCAGCTGCACCGCGCGTCGCCGACCGCGACAGACACTTTCTGTACGTGCCACACCTGCGCGTCTGTGCGCCCCCGGCCTGGGCGGGCAAGAACCGTGCCGAACGGTATAAACACCAAGTCGTCTTTGTGCGCACGCCACCAGCGACAGCAATAAAACGGTTTCTGTACACCGGCACTGGCCAACAGGTATTAAAACCAGGGGTGAGGAATTCTTCGCCCCCTTTTTTTTCTGAAACGAACAAGAAGACCCCCTCAATGACGCCGGAATAGGCTCCACAAGTTTTCTTTTAATGCAAATTTTTTACTTTTCTCCGGCAGTGAAAAGGACCGGACAACCAACAAAAAGGGGGAGGTAAATATCAGAGTGCGAGAGAAGGCCTCGTCTTGTGTTTTTTACACGTTGTCGATGATGACGTTGGCGTCGTCGTCGGGCTCCTGCACCACGCCCCCCGACACAACCGCCACCGTCGTGGTGTCGCGTCTCTCGCCGGGCGCGTAGCCTCCCTCCTCCCACCCCGCACAGTCCGACGCCTGCTCGGCCGGGTCGGTGGCCTGGTCAAAGGCGTTTTCCGCGTCCCAGAGGAACAGGAACTTGTGCACCCGTTTGAGGCACAGCGCGCCCTGCGACAGCGGGTCGAAACTCGCACGGATCGAGAACCCCACGCTCGCCACGGCGCCGGGGCGCACACAGCGGCTGGCCTGCTCGTCCGTCATGACGGGGTGGCCGGGCGCGCGCATGTCGCGGATGTACAGCTCGTTGAACTTGTAGCCCCCCGATGCGTCCTGGGGTCCTGGCTTCTTCTTGGAGCCCCAGCTGCGCTTCCCGGCATTCACGAAAGTGTTTACGTTGGAGAACGAGTAGTTGGCCTGCGTCTGCAGCACCAGCGCCGGCGCTTCGTTAGGCTGCGAGTCCGCCTTCTTGAAGTAGCAGCCGCTCTTCACGTAGCGCGTCAGCCCCTTGCGCTCTTCGGGGGTCTTGGCCGAGAACTCTTCGCCCTTGCTCCGCAGGAGCACCTCGCGGAACTTGGTGCGCACGGCCTCCGGGTACGTGCCGTCGGCGTTCTTGCTGGCCCCCAGGTCCAGCGCGATGTCCTTGAGCTTGTTGCTCACGCACGGCATGACCTGGCACAGCAGCGTGGCTTTCTGCCCGTCCTTGAGCGCGTCCAGCACACAGAAGACGGGCAGGAACTCGAGCCACAGGTCGAACACCACCGCGAGCGCGCCCACCTCGTACATTTGGCCGCGCGAAGAAGCCACCTGCGCCGGCGGCGCCGCCTTGGACGCACGGGCGCTCACCATGAAGCTGCGTTGCACGCGTTCGGGCTTCACGCTGTCGCCTAAAGGATCCGAGTTGTACCTGTGCGCAAAGTCTTCGGTGTCGCGGTACGAGCCGTAGCAGAGCCGCCCATAAGCGGCCTTTTCCTCTGGGGTCGCGTGGCTGGAAAAGAAGAGCTTGCAGCCCCCGCCGATCACGCCCGGAGGCGTCGCCAGCAGGTAGCCCTTCTTGAACAGCCTGCCGGACTGGGGGTCGGCGCGGAACTTGAGGGACACGATTTCCTTGTTCGCGTCCTTGTACGACGCCTCTTTCTTGAGCTGGTAGATTTCGCTCGGCGGGGGCAGGAAGCGCACCAGTTCGACCCAGCCGCGGCCCGTGGCGGGGGAGTGAACTCGCACGAGCGTGTACTGCAGCAAGAAGCTGGTGTCCACGAACGATTGCCAGAAGCCGCTGTGCAGCGTTTTGTACACCTTGTCGAGCCCCGCAAAGAGTTCGTCGGGCACCTCGCCGAGAGGGACCAGGCCCTCCAGGTTATCTGCTGGCTCCAGGCTGCGCCGCAGCAGCTCCGACACCCAGTTCTCCGGCGTCAGGTTGCCAAAGAAGCGGCCGCGGGTTCGGCGGCGGCCTCTGTGCAGACGCGCTTCGATTCTGCGTCCCACTCCGAAGCCTCTTCCCCCTTGTCGTGGCGGGCCTTCTTGGCCTTGCCGCTCTGTTCCTTGGCTGCGCGTTTGCTCATGGAGGGGACGATTTCTGCACGAAGCCCCTCTGGCGCGCGAATAGGGGGTCTTGGTGCGAATCTCTTGCGCGGCCCCCCCCCCCCCCCGCGACAATACCTTTCTCTCTCGTTTGTGGCCCCCCCTCCCGCCGGCAATGCCTTTTTTCTCGTTTGGCCCCCCCTCTTCCTTCTTTCTATACCCCCCCCCGGGGGGGGGGAGGTTTTCCCATCTTCCGTCCGGCTTTTTTGTTTTCTGTTCGCTCCTTGCCCCCCCCCGAAGCGCACGGATTGAGGGGGAGGGGAGAGGAACAAGAGGGCTCACAACCTGCCTTTTGGGAGTGGTTTAACTTATTTGAGATCTAAAAATAACAAATTGTGACCCCCCCCTCTCAAAAAAATGTGGCTAGCCATGGTCTTAGCCCTGACATCCATCGCGCAGGCAGTCTGCGAGGTCCGGCGGGTCGAAACCCATTTGCACAAGGACACCAAAATATTTATGCAAAAAGCTAGCTGCCGCGGGTCCCTGCGTTGCGACCATGGTTGGCACCCACTTATCGAAGCAGGCGTGGAGGACCCCAACCAAAACTTTTGGGGGACGGACCGGCTGTACAGGGTGCGCTTTCCCTTGGTTGACATATTTGGCAACATAACGTATCGGCTCAGTGGGCATAAGTCAAAACCGCCGTTTACGATCGAAGTAATGTGCAACAACTCTGTTCATAACAGAGCCGAGATTCCCTATGAAGCAGATTTCAAATTCGTGTTTGAAGGCATTTCCTTCTTCAATACGCTTTTCGCTTTCACATGGTCTTTTTTGTATCTTCTCGGCGTTCTGTCTCGTGGCCTTTTGCTGGCTAGCGTGGGAGTATCTGACAAGTAATACCGAAAGAAGTCGGCGCGGACTGACAAGTTATACCGAAAAAAGTTGGGGCGGACTGATTTATGACTTTGGGCAATCTTTCTTTCTCCTACTGGTGTTGTGGCTAGTGTTTTTAATAACTGTGATCGCCCTCGCGGCAATAAGACATAAGAAATACAAAGGAACAACATTCACCGTCCTCTGAGATATGTTTGTGGTGGAAGGACGACAAAAGTTTGGGGGAAAGAACAAACGAAAAAAAAGGTGCTTTTTTGCTCCCTGTTTTTGTTTTGTGTACTCTGATTGGTATTCTAAATTAAATTATTTTTGCCAAAGACCGAAAAAGCAAAAAAAAAACCAGAACATGCGGCTAGCCCTCTCCGTGCTAACGATCTTAGCCCTGACATCCATCGTCGCGCAGGCGGTCTGCGTGGTCCAGCAAGCCAACAGTTACGTACACAAGGATAACAAGATGTTCGGGCGATGCAGAAGGCTAGCTGCCGGGGGTCCCTGCGTTGCGATCACGACTGGCACCAACTTCTGTGGGCACATGTTGACGGGCCCAAACATCGCCAGGATACTATGGCGGACCGGCGGTACAGAATACGCTTTCCCTTGGTAGACCTAATCGGCAACATATCGTACCGGCACAACGGGTATAAATACGAGTCTGAACCGCCGTTTGCGATTGAGATCAAGTGCAACAACTCGGTTGATATACATAACCGAGCCGAGATTCCTTATCAGGCGGATTTCAAATTCGTGTTTGAAGAAAAACTTGCCTACGACGGACTTCTGGCTGGCACGGTTCTGGTGAGTACTTGTTCAGCCGTGCTGCTCTTTTCGTGTTGCTGGAAGTGGGGATACAATAAGCGTAAGCATCCCGCAGATTCAATGTGCGGCCGGCTTGGTGCCGTGTGCGATCCGATTGCGCCGGGTGAACTCTGGTGGTGTTTACTCGTGCTCGTGTGGCTAGCGTTTTTAATAACTGTCATCGTCCTCGCGGCCCAGAGGAATACAAGCTGGAAGGGCGCCTCATTTACGCTCTCCTAAGATTAGTTCAGGCCGCGCAAAGAGAAATAAGCGAGAAATAGCAGAGAGAAAAAAAAAAAAAAAAAAAAAAAAAATAGCGAGAAGTAGCGGACCAAAAGAAGGTGAGCGAAGTTGGCAAAAGAAATTTTTTTTAAGGAGAGAGGGGGGGGGGGCCCACGAACGCCAAGAAGGCCCAACAAAAACATCGTGCGAGAGGGGGGGGGGCCGGCCGCGCCCCCAACACGCCGAGAGAACACAACAACAATAACAACAAAGGCTCTGTGCTTTTTCTTTTGTTTTTCAGCCAAACCCCAAAAACAAGACTATATGCAGGCGGGCTACGAGGATTGTGCGGCGGTTGTGCGGAGCGGGCTGCCCGCGCCTGAATTTACAAGCAACGGACTGCAACGCCTGCTGGACAGCGAAGCGCTGTCCGGGCTGTGGATGGCGCTGATCGGCACACTAGCGCGCCAGGGCCGGTGCGACTCCTCGCCACCGTGCTCAGAAGTTTACGCCACGACGCCGCGCGCGCGTCCCGCACGCTGTTGACCGGTCTGCCGTACTCGGCGTGCTTGCGCGGCATTGGCACGGCCGTGCTGTACCAGGAACTGCTGTCGCTGTTCTACGAGCTCTCGGCGGAGAACGCCCCCGGCGAAACGCTGGACACGCTTGTGGCGGGCCCTGCAGAAGCTGCCCCGCGGCAACGACGACGAGCAGTACCGGCTGGCTAAGATCGTGCTGTCGAAGCTGCTGGACGACGATGGCGAGAACCTGGAAACGGCGTCGTCGCTGCTGGTCAAGGCGCTGGCCCTGCCCGTGCCGCCCATGCTGTACGCGGCCACGTGGGCGACGTTTTTAGAAGCGGCGGCGGTGCTGTGGCAGAGGCTCTGCCAGCGCTACACGGCGCCCAAGCCGCTGAGGTCGGTGCTGGCGGGGCTTAAGACAGTAGCGGACGGCCAGCGCGAGAAGGCGTCGGAGCTGTTCCCGCGGGAAGTGCTGCTGATGGCCCTGCTGCGAGTGCTGCGGGTCGGAGTTGCTTCGGCGCCTAGCTTTGGTGACACGTGCTGGTTCGTGGTGTTGCTGCGCACGGCCCTGCTGCAGCTAGAGCGGGGCCGGGTGCTGTCGGTCCTGGCCAAGGCGGGCGAGCTGCTGCAGACGTCCGAGCCCGTGTGGCTCACTGCGGCCGTGGCGGGCCAGTCGCCGGTGCTGCTGCAATTCTTCTTGCAGCAAACACCGCCCGGGCCGCGCCTCCTACAACAGCTGCTGGAGCTGGCCCTGTGCAACGTCTTCCGTGACCAGCCCTCCCAGTTCTCGGTCGTGCTGTCTTCCGTGCCGCCCCTGCTGTGCATAGCCGCGCTGCTCGGCGAGGGGGCGGTGGGCGCCAACTGGCTCGAGAGCTGGACCCCCGGTCTGGAGGTGGCGTGGGGCGTGTGGTGCAAGGTCAAGAATCGCCTGGCACACGACGCCCGCCAGGACAGGCGTTCCTGCAGACGATAGCGAACGACTCGGAACGGGCGGGGAGCGATAGCGAGCAGGGGAGGGCGGGACCGCTGCGCCGGCTGCGTGCGGCTGGGGGCCAAGCACCAAGAGCTGTCTAACGTGCGGGCCGAGCTGGCCAAAGAAGAGGCCACCGCGCACGAATTGTCGGGCGACCTGGCCCGTAAGCAGCAGCAACTACAGGCGTTGGAGCAGAAGCTGCGCCAATCGCGCCGCTGCCTGCGCCGGCTGCGCACCAAGGAAAAGTCGTTGCAGCTGAACGACGGGAAAGGCTCCGCCGCGGCCATCCGGCTGCTGCGGGCCATTGACCCGCTGCGGTGGGCCGACGGCGAGGACGCCAGCGCGCTGTCCGCGGCGCTGGCGGCAGCGGACGAGCTGCGGAGGAAGCTGGCGAGCGAGCACGAGCGTGTGCGGCAGGTCTGCTGTGTCGCGTGTCTGGAGGATCTCGACTGGTGTTGCTGCCGTGCGGCCACGCGCAGTTCTGCGCGGGTTGTGCGGCACAGCTCAAGGCGTGCCCCCTGTGCCGCCGGGCCATCGAGCGATACGTAGAACCTGTCTAGGACAACCCCGATTTTTTTCTGCTGACAAATTAAAAAAAGACTAGTCCGTAGCAAATCTTTTTTTTTTTAATCAGAAAAACTTTTTAAAAAAAAGAAATTGTTCGTCCGTTAAAAAAATCAAGCTGACCGAATTGTTAGCGTTGTCCGTGCAAACTGTATCCTCGTGTCCCCGCTAAATAGAGCGCACTATCCAGATCCTAAAACATGTCATAAGAAAAAAAAATGAGGCGCTGGTCATCTCACTTTTTTCTTTTTTGTTGCCAATCAAAAAGAAAAAAATCACGTGTAATGCTGGAGACATTCTCTCTTGCTCCCGCCGTCCAGAGAAATATCCTTGAACAAATGGGAAGCAAGGATGGGCTCCCATACACTTATGAAACATATTACAATCAAAAGGCAAATCCAGGCACATCGGATGATTTTAATCTTCAAGTAAATAAGGCCGTTGCTCGTGCTCAGTGCTTGTATATCGTAACTCAAACTGTGCTCGCTGACAATGCTAGTATTGATAACCTTGGAACTGCTAGAATCCCTTATAAACAATATCAATGCCGTATTGGTGATTGGTATGCTCCGCAACAGAAGATGGAACTAGGAGGAAGCACCGATACTCCAGCCGCTGTTCGAAGAGGATGCGCAGAATTGTACATTAACAATCTTCAAGCAACTATGGGTATTCGCGATGCTTATATGTCTTCATCTGTTTCTCTTGAAGACTTTCGCAAATATTATGCTCCCTCTGGTTCTACTGACGCAGATAATAACGGAGGATTTGCTACCATCATTCAAACACTCAATCAGTCGCCCCACATTGGAGCGTCTGGTCTAGCAGTTAATAATTCACGAACTGCGGAAGTTAATATTCGTTATGCTGCCGATTATAATGCTACTCGCGCTATTAGTGCTTGGTTGCAATATGTTAAAGTCGCGTCTATCTATCCCTCTCGTGCCGTGGTCAAACAATAAAAAAATTAAAAATTAGAATAATATATAATCGGATTTTATATTAAAATCCAAATACATAATATAGCAATCCCATTTACAATAAGCAATCTTGAAGACGAAAAGCGAACCCGCAAAAATTTCCTCCTTCGCGTCTCCTCAAGCGATAAAACAGAATCAAAATCCGCTTCTACTCACAATGGCCGTTTCGTCGTTGATTTACCAGCAACTGGTCGTAATATTGATATAATCAGTGCTTATGTTGTTAAAAGTATCTCCATTCCAAACGTTTTCCCAAATATACCGAGTTATGCCAACACTCTCACATTGATTAAAACAACTGGATCCGCTACAAAAACGGCAATCGTAACAGAAAATCAATACACCATTGACACATTTATTACCGCCCTTCAAACTGCAATTAATTCAGCAATCACCCCAAACTCTGTAGTTATAACTTTGAACTCCGTTAATAAAATTGAATTTCGCTTTCACTGGTGATACGTATGCTTTTGATTACGATAACAGCACTATTAGCGACAAGATAGGACTAACTGCCGATATTTCGGCGGCGGCGAGTAGCACGATGCAATCCATAGTCAATCTAATCGGTGAAACGGCCGTTTATGTCCATAGTCGTGCATTGAATCAGTCTGGTTTAGTTGAAGCAAATGGTAATTTCTCTGTCGTTGGTAAATGCAATTTAGATAAGCCCTATGGAGTCCAGTGCTACTTTGAATCGTCAAACGATGTTGCCGATTATGTGCCATTTAATACAACGAAAAGTTTAAGAACTATTGATATCGTCATTAGAAATGCGCAAGGTGAAGTTTTGGAGGTTCCTTTAAACTTTGAGGTTAGTATTCTCTTAAAGGCGTATCGTGCTTAAGAAAAAAAAGAATACATTAATATAATGACTTTTATACAAAATTTAGATACACTATTCACTCTAATCAAAAATATTAACTCACGACGACGACGACAACATAAAGAACAAATCCCCTGCGGTGTTAATATTGACCAGTTTTACATATATTTGAAGAAAAATCACGCACGTATAACAGAAAAATTAATCAAGGATAAGGGGTTTGAACATATTAAAAAAATGTCAATAGAGATAGAAAAGAAAGTTGATGCGCAAATACAATATTCTATGATATAATATTTTATGTATAAATAAAGTATTTTTTTTGTTTAAATCTGATCTTCAATCCAGTTTAATGAAGCGTAAATGCTCGCCGTTCCACCGCTTGTATTTTGTGCGGATATAGTAAATGTCTTACCTGACCCTATCTTGATATTATATTGAGATAAATCAATGTATATGGATGAACCACCAGACAACACATATGTAAATATCACGCTTCCTCCCGTTCTTGTTGTCCCCGTCGTATAACTAAACATTCGACAATCTTGGGGGTATCCCTTTTTCCGAAATTTTCCATGAAGTATATGGACTTTTTTGAAAACGTGTGGAAATGAAAGGAAATCAATTCACTGATTGCAGAACATATACAAATAATATTAAAACATGTTTTTATTAATTGTAATACACTTTAACTTCATCTTTAGAGGTGGGCAGGAACCGGTCCGACACGGTAATCTTTCTCCTTTTTCATAGTCCCGGCTACTATGAATCTATGATGATAACAATGCCCAACATGCAGAATTTGCTTTTAATTTTGTTTATCTTTGTTTACATTAAGCATTTTACTTTATTATGATAATAAACATTGCTTTTACCTACAATAAATTCCCCCCCCGGGGGTGGGGGGAGGGGGGAGGGGGGAACGGGGGAGGAAGAGAAGTGCGATGTCGCCACGCAAAATACATAGATTCTACAACAAAATTTCTTCAATTACTAAAAGAAATAATAAATCTAACTCCGTAATATCATACTAACTAAATTAGAAGTTTGTTTAACTCTTGCACGCGACAAACGTTCTTAATCCCGCTTTCGACCATAACAAACCTGCCAGTGCAAAAAATTACGATTAATACTACACTACTACAAAGAAAAAAAACACAAAACAAATTCAAACATCTTTCAGATGAAGGAGAAAAGTGAAAGCTATGCAAACTACCTGGTGCGTGCATGTGAAGTTAGCGCCGAGTCAGCGCAAGCGATGCTAAAACAAACTCCCATGCGTTAGGTGAGCTGGGAGCGGTGAGACCGGTGCCGCGTTGGGGGGTGGAAGGTGAGTTACCAGCAGACAGAGCGCCAGCTGCCATCCGCGCGATGAGATCCTCCAGCAAGCTTTCTCTCTCGCTCTTACTATTTTTGTTGTTGTTGTTGTTGTTGTTGTTGCTGTTGTTGTTGCTGTTGTTGTTATCATTATCATCATAGTTTTTCTTGTTCTTATTATTATTCTTCTTCTTCTTCTTCACTCTCTCGTTCTCTTCTTCTGAGCTTTCCTCCTCCTCCTCCTCCTCCTCCTTCTCCTTCTTCGAATTCTTCCTTTTTCTTCTCTCCTCTTCCCGTTGTCGCTTCTCTTGCGCCTCTTTTTCCTTCCGATCTTGCGCTTCTTTTTTCTTCCTTTCCTTCTCTCTCAACTTTCTTTCTTCTGCTGGCATTTCCTTAATGGATGCGGCTTGTTCTGACATTGCCTTGTTCACAAGATCCTGAACGACTTCTTTCGACACGCCGGCGGACGAACTACCCTAAATACAATACCGGTCGCCGTTGTTTTGAAAGAAGTCGTTCGTTTCTTGCGAACAAGGCAGTGGCAGAACAAACCAACAGCAACGACAACAACAACAACAAAGAATAATAATAATAATAATAATAATAATAATAATAATAGTGTATCTCCTGCCAATTGCTGAGCCAAAAGGCCATGTGCATCCAGTCCTCCATTCCATAAGGAAAGTCTCCACACCAATCGGTGGAATAAAGGAAGTGACGGCATAGAACATTACTCTAGGAGCTTTATACCAATCAGCCCATGGAAAGGGACCGATGGCCTATGTACTCCCTAAACAATAATAATAATAATAATAATAATAATAATAATAATAATAATAATAATAATAATAATAATAATAATAATAATAATAATAATAATAATAATAGTGCTTCTCTGTCAATGGCTGATGCATTTCTGCACATGCGCCTCCATCGTCTCACCCGTGAGGGGAGTACGAAGAATTGACGATAAGCTCTAATGACGCCCCCGCAAGGGCAGTTCCAACACTTCCAGACGGGCCGGTATGTTCAATGAAAATACTGGTCCAGAAATAGACCGGTATGTTCAATGAAAATACTGGTGGCACCGACGGGAATCGAACTGGCGACAGGGCCCAGATGGTAGAACTTGACCACTGGGCTATCACGGTGTCCATAATAATAATAATAATAATAATAATAATAATAATAATAATAGTGCTTCTCTGTCAATGGCTGATGCATTTCTGCACATGCGCCTCCATCGTCTCACCCGTGAGGGGAGTACGAAGAATTGACGATAAGCTCTAATGACGCCCCCGCAAGGGCAGTTCCAACACTTCCAGACGGGCCGGTATGTTCAATGAAAATACTGGTCCAGAAATAGACCGGTATGTTCAATGAAAATACTGGTGGCACCGACGGGAATCGAACTGGCGACAGGGCCCAGATGGTAGAACTTGACCACTGGGCTATCACGGTGTCCATAATAATAATAATAATAATAATAATAATAATAATAATAATAATAATAATAATAATAATAAAGTTTGAAAAAAAAATGTCAGCGCTTCCCGTTAGAGAGATTATACTCGGAAAAAAAAAGACAGGGAAAGGCTCACTGATAGAATGCCACACACACTAGCTAGCCATACTAAAGCTAGTAGCTATACTCCCCTCTCTAAACTATATGCTGCGGCGCCCAAAGAGACCTTTTGCCCCCCCCCCCCCCGGCCCCCCCCCCCTCACAAAAAAAAAGAAAAAGAAGAAGAAGGAGTAGGAAAGATTATACCTCCAACGACATGTCCACTTCATCAGCGTCGACCGCGGGCTTTTTGGACTTCGGCTTGCCTAGTCACGTCAGAAATTAGAAACACTGAAAAAAAAGCACAAAAAAAAAAGATGAAATTTGCTAGTACCTGGCTTTTTCTTGCTGGACCCCTTAGGCATAGGAGGCTCAGGGGTCTCTTCTTCTTCAGGGACGTCTGGAACGTCTGGAACATCGTCGACGTCGATGGATTCTGCACAAAGAACCAAACAATATTAAATACATCCTTCATTTTTCATATTACATACAATGTTGCTACCGAATCTCAGTTTTTTTGGCCTGCCCGAAGAGCGAGGCTCAGTCGGGCCCTTTTTTTGATTCTTCTTCTAACGTTTCAGGCGAGCATGCAGTAAATATGCAAAATAAAGAAAAGGAAGATGCCAAAAAAAAAAAAAAAAAAAAAAACAAAAAAAAAAAAAAAAAGATGGAGCTGGTGGAGATTCTGAAGAAGAATAATAACATGTATTTGAAGAAGAAAAAGAAAAATGGAAGAAGAAGAGGAAGAAGAAGAAGAAGAAGAAGAAATGACCTTGTTTGCTTCGTACAGAAGCAAAAGCTCCCGCTTCCGCCAGTTGCAAATCATAGGCGGGTTCGTGGGGTTCCACGCGGGCTTCACCTGCTTCTCGAAGTCCATCGGCGACGGATCAAGCATGCAAGAGTGTTTAAGGTTAAAACCAAAAAAACCCATGAGCTGATATTGGATTTCGTCAGCCTTGCCATCGCCGTCAGTGTCGACCTCGCGCGCAGCAAAAATGAAGCGCTTCGATCCTGCAACATCCAAGTATAAAAAATATGTGCAGCTTGTGAATTTTGAAAAACATACAGTACCTCGATTGACTTGCGCAGGAGTCTTCTTGCGCCAACCAATGGGAAAGACAATGAAGAGCCTGCAAATAAAAAATAAACAATCAGTTTATTAAAATCTTTCATACTTATAGGGAAAAAGACCCGGGAGCACAAGGTGAAGTTTCACCCTCACATGTCTCCACTTGCGTGGACGCCTTCAGTTCGAAATTGTTGTACTTTGTAAGTGCAACGTCGAGCGCGAGCGCCCCCTCCCGATGTTTGTTGTCCTCGGATGTGAACTTAAAGAGCAAGCTAATTAAAGCAGCAGCAAAAGAGGAATAATGATAATAATAATAAAAAGAGAGTTTAAATTAAAAAAAAATGGCAGCGCTTCCCGTTAGAAGAAATATACTCGAAAAAAAAAACAGGGAAAGGCTCACTGATAGAAGGCCACACACACTAGCTAACTATACTAAAGCTAAGTATCTATACTCCCCTCTCTAAACTATGCTATCGAATAATAATAATAACAATATAATAATAATAATAATAATAATAATAATAATAATAATAATAATAATAATAATAATAATAATAATAATAATAATAATAAGAATAATAATAATAATAATAATAGTGTATCTCCTGCCAATTGCTGAGCCAAAAGGCCATGTGCATCCAGTCCTCCATTCCATAAGGAAAGTCTCCACACCAATCGGTGGAATAAAGGAAGTGACGGCATAGAACATTACTCTAGGAGCTTTATACCAATCAGCCCATGGAAAGGACCGATGGCCTATGTACTCCCTAATAATAATAATAATAATAATAATAATAATAATAATAATAATAATAATAATAATAATAATAATAATAGTGCTTCTATGTCAATGGCGAATGCATTTCTGCACATGCGCCTCCATCGTCTCACCCGTGAGGGGAGTACGAAGAATTGACGATAAGCTCTAATGACACCCCCGCAAGGGCAGTTCCAACACTTCCAGACGGGCCGGTATGTTCAATGAAAATACTGGTCCAGAAATAGGTATGTTCAATGAAAATACTGGTGGCACCGACGGGAATCGAACTGGCGACAGGGCCCAGATGGTAGAACTTGACCACTGGGCTATCACGGTGTCCATAATAATAATAATAATAATAATAATAATAATATGTATCGTCTGCCAATTGCTGAGCCAAAAGGCCATGTGCATCCAGTCCTCCATTCCATAAGGAAAGTCTCCACACCAATCGGTGGAATAAAGGAAGTGACGGCATAGAACATTACTTTAGGAGCTTTATACCAATCAGCCCATGGAAAGGGACCGATGGCCTATGTACTCCCTAAATAATAATAATAATAATAATAATAATAATAATAATAATAATAATAATAATAATAATAATAATAATAATAATAATAGTGCTTCTCTGTCAATGGCTGATGCATTTCTGCACATGTGCCTCCATCGTCTCACCCGTGAGGGGAGTACGAAGAATTGACGATAAGCTCTAATGACACCCCCGCAAGGGCAGTTCCAACACTTCCAGACGGGCCGGTATGTTCAATGAAAATACTGGTCCAGACGGATCGGTATGTTCAATGAAAATACTGGTGGCACCGACGGGAATCGAACTGGCGACAGGGCCCAGATGGTAGAACTTGAACACTGGGCTATCACGGTGTCCAATAATAATAATAATAATAATAATAATAATAATAATAATAATAATAATAATAATACTAACAACAATAACAACAATAATTATGATGATGATGATGATAATAATAATAATAATAATAATAATAATAATAATAATAATAATAATAATGATAATAATAATGATAATACTATATCTGAGGCGTACTGATGCAGCTAATGGCATATCCTCAACGGACATAAGCCTCCAATACCCTTGTTCGAGGTCCTCCACCCCCCCGTGTCAGTCTCTCGCCTGATGATCGGGGCCACCGATGGAGCTCCTGAGGGCAAGACTGCACTAAGCCGAGGTTATTCCGCAGTCCCAACAACCTCTTGCAAGACGTCACCGAATGTGCAAGTGCATACACCAAGCGCGGTTGCTAGAGCTGCCTCGAAACCCCACCCATAACAATCTGGTGTCTGCTGGGTCCTGGGCTATCAACCAGCATATGCGGAGTTTAAGATCTTTTACGCGCGCAACGACCCTCCTCCCCAGCTTCTACCACCAAAGGGTTATGAGTTGGCGTCACAGTTTAACGCCTTGGGGCCATTGGGCTGAATAATAATAATAATAATAATAATAATAATAATAATAATAATAATAATAATAATAATAATAATAATAATAATAATAATAATAAATAATAAAAGAGGAACAGAAGAAAAAGCTAATAATAATAATAATAATAATAATAATAATAATAATAATAGGCTTCCTCAGACTATAGCATCAGATCCAGATCCTGGACATGTGCCTCCATTGAATAATAATAATAATAATAATAATAATAATAATAATAATAATAATAATAATAATAATAATAATAATAATAATAGTGCTTCTCAGTCAATGGCGAATGCATTTCTGCACATGTGCCTCCATCGTCTCACCCGCGAGGGGAGTACGAAGATTTGACGATAGGCTCTACTGACACCCCCGCAAGGCAGCTCCAAGCCTTCCAGACAGACCAATACTTTCAAAGAATATCCTTTGAAAATCCTGGCACCGACGGGAATCGAACTGGCGACAGGTCCCAGATGGTAGACCTTAACCACTGGGCTATCGCGTCCCAGATGGTACTGGCGACAGGTCCCAGATGGTAGACCTTAAGCCACATAATAATAATAATAATAATAATAATAATAATAATAATAATAATAATAATAATAATAATAATAATAATAATAATAATAATAATAATAATAATAATAGGCTTCCTCAGACTATAGCATCAGATCCAGATCCTGGACATGTGCCTCCATTGGGTCACCGGGGTCAGCCGATCCCAACGCATTGTCAGAACACCAAACAGACATAGCAGCAACAGCAACAGCAGGGGCAGATGGGGGCTGTGAAGTGCATGAAGAGCTAGATGCGAGGGTGTTAGCTGAAGAGAAGAACTCGGAGACACTACGCTGCGCTCCCGAACCCCTCTCTCTAGCCAGGACGTCCACACTGCGCGGACGGCCGCGCCGCGCAACATCAACGTCACTTGGGGGAGAGGGTGGGACAGAAGCTGATGGAACCTCAGTGAGGTCAATCACCTCCTCGCCCCCATCCTCCACCCCAAGCTCCTCCCTTTTACCCTCCCTAGCAGACCAACACTCAGACACATATGATCCAAACAACACATCCAACTTTGGAGGGGGACGCAACGCTGTAACCCCTAACAACGCAGCAAGCCTAAAGTTACTGCGGAAGCGCGACTTCCCCTGAAAAAACTTACAAAACAATCGTGATTGATCCACAGGCGACATATCATCCCAACCCTGCCGCACAGAGCCCTCCCGCTCCCGCCCAAGCAACACTTCCTCCACCACAACCTCACCACCTACGACCTCACCACCCTCCTCACTCCCTCCATCCCCCTCAGCACCCCCCACAGCCATGCCACCGAGCCTCTGCATACTCAGCAACAGCTGCTTACGTCTCCCCTCATGCATGGGGCAATCCCATAAGAAGTGCGCAAGGGACTCATTGACATCATCATGACAACAGAAGCAGCGAGGGGACATGCCACTGACCAACTTGCTGCGGTACAACCGAAGGCGGTTGTTGCAGCTGAGCAACCTTCTCCGAAGCAGATTATAATGCGCATCATCAAGGGCTACCCATCTTGGGAACTCCTTAGTTCCAAAGACTTGTCTTAGGATGACTCGCAGGCCATCACTAAGATCGCTGCCTGCCTCTCGCTTGTCCCACATCAGTTGCTGAACCATCTTGACGTCCTGCTGAAGGGCCCACTTGTCCACAGTCGAACTCCAACCCTCGAGGTCCTTCTCTGAGCTATTTAGGAGCTCCTGAAGCCCTTGTTGTAGATCCATTGAGTCCCTGATAGCGCCTTCGGCCTCCGCAGTCCAGTCGGATTTGACGTGAGATGCGATGACAGGAAATCGCTTCTCCGGTAGAACACGCAGCCGTCCATAGAACTTCAGTTGCGCCGCCCGCCGCAAACGCTCCGCACTCAAAGAGCGCGCCAGAAAGAGTGTAATCCACTTGCTTGTCTTAGGGCTGATGCCGAGAATCATCCTCATGGGGCGCAGCATTGCTGCCTCCAGCTTGGTGAGCTGCGATACGGGGGCACGCCAGACATCGAAGGCGTACTTCAGCTTGGCCCCCACAAGTTGATTCCAGCACATGAGACGATACCTAGCTTGTATCTCACATGCACACCACAAAGAGTACCAACCTGCGGTGGCGACTTCAGTGACACGCGTAGCCCGCAGGGCCTGCTCCTTCCACTTCAGGTCGTCGGTGATAACCACTCCCAGGTACTTGTACTGACTGGTGACACAAAGCTTCTGGCCGCGAAACCACACCACGGGCTCACCTCGCTCCCTGATACTTGGTCGTTTCGCCTTGCTCGACGTGTAAATGGGCATGATTTCCGTCTTGCCGGGCTTCAAGTTGACTTCCAGCCGGTAATCTTCCGCGAACTTGGCCACAACATTGACCATCTTCTGGAGCTCGGTGCGACTGTGAGCGATGAGGGCCACGTCGTCCGCGTATAGAAGTGCCTTGATGTCGTTCAGCCGCTTCACATCCGTGATCTTGAGGGCACTCGCCAGCCGATCACACAGCTCATCCATAAAGACGTTGAAGAGTGTGGGAGAGAGAGGGGACCCCTGTTGGACGCCTACACCCTCCAGTACTTCGGGGGTGAGTGCTCCATCAACTAGCACTTGCGACGAAGTCTGCTCGTAGCACCTGCGTAGCGTGCGCCAGAACTTGCCCCTTACACCCAGCTTCCAGAGCCTCTCAAATAGACCATCTCTCCAAACAGACGGGAAAGCCTTGCGTAGATCGACGAACAGGACATACGACTCCCGCTTCTGCTGCTGACGCCCCTTCAACCTCTGCCAAAGGGTAAAGACCTGATCCGTAGTGCGACGCCCCGGGCGGAAGCCTCCCTGCTCTGGACGTAGCTTATCCGGGCCATCCACGAAGAGCGTTAGACGAGTAGCTAATAAGGACAGATACAGCTTACCAAGGCAACTAATAATCGAGATATCCCTCCAGTTGTCAGGATCCGTAGGATCCCCACCCTTGGGGATATTGACGATGATTCCCTTGCCCCAAGCTTTTGGAGTCCTCTCGGCTTCTCGAATCCAGTTGAAGTACTGCGTCAAGTAGCCATTGATGTAGGCGCCGCCATACTTGAGCATCTCGTTCTTCACTTTGTCCTCGCCACAAGCTTTGTGGTTATTCAGGGCACGTTGCCTTGCAAGGACCTCCTCTTGCGTGAACGGCTTGTCCAGCTCTTCGCAAGTGTCTTCACCTACTTCGTGCTCCTTCATAGCCCGGGCCACCTCATCTCTGAAGCGATCGTTCCAGTGGAACTGCCGCTTAGCTTCGGCTTCCTCCCACTCCAGCGAGCCTGCTTCTGCACAGCACTCCACCACAACAGCCGCACTTGCCGGATTTTCCCGTGGCTTCACCGAATTTTTCCGAAATTCCTCCCACCGAGCGACCTTTTCCGGCAGCGTACACGCCAGTGAGCCATCCTCCCTTTGCACCGGCGCGGAGACCTTCGTTCTGCGTGCCCCGCCAAGCCGCTTCGCGAGTAGCCAAAAGCGCTTTGAGGATTGCTCGCGTTGACATTTGACCGCTTCTTCCTGCACTTGCTTGAAGGAGGCGGACTTCTTGGCCCGAGTTGCCTTCCGAATTTGCTTGCGGAGCCGTAGCCAATTCAGACGGGCTTCCGCATTCGATTCATCCCTCCTGTATGCTGCGTAGGCCTCCCGGCGCTGTTGAATGAGCTCCTTTAGCTCCCCGAAGAACCAATTGTTGGTGAAACGGGGTCGTATACATCTGGAGCCAAGGACCCGGTGCGCCGCCATTCGGAAGGACTGCGCCACTCGCTCGGTGACGTCATCTACCACCCGTTGGCTGTTGGCACCACCCGATAGGTCAAGCTCAGGCAGCTGATGTACTCCAAGCTTCTGTAGGCAATGCTGGAATACGTCATCGAACTTGTCGCGTAGATAATCCAGCGCTTGCTTCGCAGCGTGATCATTACCCGAGACACCAGCACCAATAAGCTTATCAACACGAAAGGACCTGTAAGGTTTCGCAGCCCGCTTTGGCCGGCGCTGGCCGCTCCACCTCAGTTCGGCCCATACTGCCTTGTGGTCCGTATCAAGATCATCTTCGCATACTCCGAACTTTGCTCCAGATGCCAAGCCAGGCGACGCGCAGATGTAATCGAGGAGGTGCTTGCCTGTGCCCATGCCGCGCTGCTCACGCCGGGACCACCAGTAGGACCCTTCCACTGGGCACGAGAAGCCGCTCAGATTTCGCAGGCCCGAAGCGACGAGGACAGCCGCGAGTCTCTTGCCGTTCTCCGAACGTACCGGTGCTCCCTTATCATCGACCTCCCCGTGCTGACCGACGATGCCCTCCTCTTTTCGGCTGCATGCCGGCCCGAGCTTTGCGTTGGCATCCGCCACCGTGACCACAAGACCTTTGGCTCCAAAAAAAGCTATAGCTGCCTGCCAGGCCGCATACGCCTCTGACGACTCTTCTTCCTGCGTTTCCTGGGGAAAGTAGCCGTTGCCCACATAGATATCCTGAGCGCCGGTAACACCCGAGGCGATACGCAGCCACACTTGCTGCCGGTGGTCGACGGGGGCTGACACCAGGTTGCAATACGGACCAAGGAAGTTAGCCACCGCGAATAGAACCCCACCCTTGCAGCGATTTTTCTCGCTGACCTCCGCAGGTTTTCCAAAAATCCGGAATCCATCCAGGCTGCATTTGGAAAGTTGCTTCTTGCCCATGCGGTGCTCCTGAGCCCCGATGACTAGCCAGCCCTCGTGCTTGTAGAATGATGCCCATTCCGCCGTGCCTACGTTGTCGTATCCCGTTTTACCCTGCCAGTTGTGACTCGCGACGAGTAGCTTGAAGCCGGTATCGAACTGCTTGGAGCGGTGCTTCTTGGCTCGTTTCCGGACCCGACGGCCGCGCTTGGCTTCCGCCCTCGTGCTGCCCCCCTCTGCAGGTGCTTGCGCAGGTTGGTCCCCCACTGCACTGGCCGCCGAATGCAGGGGCACCACATGCACATCAGCACACTCAGACACACACTTAGGTGCATCGGCAGCCAATTCCGAAGACACCACCTGCACATCATCGACACATTCTTCATGCAGAGGCAAGACGCGATATCCCGTCGCAGCTTCCTCCTTCCGGACCGCCGCTTCCCCACGCAGATGGATGCGAATAAGCCTTCGGACACGTTCCCTGTCCCTGAACCTGCGCCCAAGGGCCACATTGACCCCTCTGCCGAAGAATTTGAGATGTTTGAGTTGCTGCAACGCCGTCTGCCTGCTGTCATCGTCCTCGTAGACCAGCTCCAGGTGACGAAACATTCGCTGGCCTTGCCACTCCATTACCGGGACCACCAGACCAAGACCGCTCATTTTTGGAGGCGATCTCCTGTAGATTGGCGCGTTCTGAGAGCCCCCAGACAATCAGATTACGCCCGTCCTTGTCGTACCGATCTACCCGCCGGTACCGTCGAGGCGGCGGTGCCATCTGCCATATAGCGCCGCTCGCCTTATGTTGAAGCGCCGACCCGTGTGCCAGGTTTGGGGAGGAAGGATGAGGCGCAGCTAAGATAGCCTCTCCACGTGGTTCAGGAATTCCGTCATATACGCGAGCCCTCATCCTCCCATCCTGGGACATCGGGCCAGAGCCCGTCGAAGAGGCATTCCCACGGGGATTGTCCAGGTCTTCGGCGATTCTGCCTTGTCCCATAAGGGCCACAGTGGTAGCTCCGTGCTTCGCGTATTTGTAATCCATTGAGAGTAGTAGACGGCCAATGTCGCTGGCCATCACCGCCGCGCCTCTTTACGCCGAGGAAAGCGCCCGTCCATGCAAATAGCATCGGCGGTATCTGCAACACACACTACACGCATTTCCGCCGGTGTCACTGGACGCTGCCGCGTCGCTTCGTGCCCTTCGGCGCCCGCCAGCACCCCCAGCGTCGCCAGAACCTGCCTCACGCACTACACACACTCTCCATCGCATCGCCAACGCCTCTACTCTCATGCCTTATGGACTTTCAGCTGCTCCTAACAATACACATCATGAGGTACGGGTGTCCCCGAGTGGAGCCAGATCGGACGGCGTGCCGCTGAAACTCCTTCCCCCACGTGGGTATAGAAGGCGCGAACCTAGCGGTACCTATAGGGTCTTACAGACAAGTATAGTAATCCCAGCCGAAGCTGCTCAGTTAGAAATGCAACGGTGGAGGGTGTGAATGCATGGGGCAAGGCACGGCAACGCAGCAAGGCACTGGCAAGGCATTGGGACCGACTGAAGCCCCTCTCCAACGTGCGCTCATCATGTGTTCCAGTTAGGCAACCCCGAAGAAGCGAAGATAGGGAGGAGACAAAACCCAGATAGGATGAAGATAGGATTAACATGAAGCCGAAATGGAGCCGAGTTGGAACAGGTCAACTCAGCCCCATCTCGGCTCAATGTGAATCCTATCTTCAACCCATCTCGGTACTGTTTCCTCCGAATGCTCACCTCAACAAGATCACCAAACCGGAACTGGAAGCCCCCAGGCATTTACTCGGCAGGAAATTCGGCGAAAATGGGCTAACCAGGAAACCAGACCCAAACCAACAGCCAAGAAAAACGAGCCAACCAACAATCCAACAGACAACCCCACAACCTGCCTGGCCGAACCCCTACCGAGTAAATGCCCAGTTGAGAGTTGCGCATATCCCGGTGACCGCCCTCCCCAAGCGGTCACCTTCGTGGGAGAGGCCCAACCACCTCCTCTTCCCATGGAGTGCCATCTTGTGCACCCCTCCAGAATAATAATAAATAATAATAAATAATAATAATAATAAATAATAATAATAATAGTGCTTCTCTGTCAATGGCTGATGCATTTCTGCACATGCGCCTCCATCGTCTCACCCGTGAGGGGAGTACGAAGAATTGACGATAAGCTCTAATGACACCCCCGCAAGGGCAGTTCCAACACTTCCAGACGGGCCGGTATGTTCAATGAAAATACTGGTCCAGAAATAGACCGGTATGTTCAATAATAATAATAACTAA